>CM035422.1:177741705-177839205 GCA_020310875.1 Ceratopteris richardii | reverse complement strand
ATGTTGTATGTTAGTTGTTATGGACAATAAGGAGAGCAACTTGATCTCATTGCAGATTTCTTGAGAGTTTTCCATATCTTTGGAGTAATGAAGAATTTTAAGAATCTAATAGTAGCATTGCATCTAGAACACTCAAGAATCCTATGAACAATTGTGTATGTGTTCTTGGCATCATTTGTGATATCATCATTGTAACTCCATTGCACAACTACCCTATAACACATAAGGAGGGTTGACCATAGAGATCCTTAGTCTTGCGAATGCCAAGCTTGGGAGCTCAAGGAGTTATGTTCCTCAAGTAAGTACTTTCCAAGTTCCAACTCATATTCTTGTGTTACTCCTTATTTCAATTTTTTCTAGTCTAGTTTCTAGGCATCTACTCTTGTCCTCTTGTAATCTCGTAGTATAAGATCCTATCCAACTATTTCTTGGATCTAACTCATCTCCCTCAACGGAGTTGTAATTTAGAAATCTTATTTTGTACCTATATACCCAAGGCATGGGGTCTCTTTTGGCTTGGTTTGAGTTGTGGGACTTCTTGTAATAGTTGTATATTCTTGTATCATTTCCATAGCATGGTTGATCTTGCAATCAAAAAGACATTTGCAAAATCTTATCTTAATTTGAAGGCACAATTTAGAACTCCCTTGTCATTTTGGGAAGACTAGTGTACCTGGTAGATGTTAAGCACCATGGACTCAATATGCAAGATGATTCTATCTATTGTAAGGGATTTGATAGGACATGCTGAGAAATACTAAGTCTATAAGGTGGCGTGCAAATAGGGTTAGTGTTAGTAACAACCTCAATGGCATGGCCAATATCCCCCTCTCTTTGGTGGTAGCTCTCTAGGTAAGTCAATGGGAAAAACATCTCTATACTCAAACATAAGATCCTTAAAACTTTTAACCACACTCTCTTGCAAAAAAGAATAGTAGAAAGTCTTGTCCATATTTACATTCCTAGCATGAAAATATACATGAGATGAGTTGTCTGTACAATGCTTCATATCATGACTATACAATAAAAACATCTCCTGTACATGTTGAGAGTAACAAAGACTATACAACTCTAGTGATGAAATGAGAGGTGGACTAGGTACATCTCTCTCTTCCTGAATACAAACTTTACTTCCATTCTTTTCAAATTCAAGTGTGTTGTTTTAATAGCTGCGTTTAAGTGTGTCTCCCAATCCCCATAGCCACTCTGTTCCTAAGACTATATCTGTCCTCTCTATATTCATAATTTGGAAGTCCATATAAACTGTATAGTCTTGCATCTTGACTTCCAAATTGGATACCATAGTATCCCATATCCTCTTATCTTGCCCTTGCATCATAGATACAATGTATTTATGTGCACTAGGTTGTTGGGGAATCTTTAATTTCTTTACCAAAGCATAGTTTATAAAATTATGAGGGGCAGAGTCATCTATCATGACCTGCACCTTGGTTCCGTATACACTACCATGCAATTTAACTAGGTCATGTGGTCCAAACGGCGGTAACCACAATGACTGAGTCAAACAACATGTGTGCTCTATATCCTCGTGCATCACCTCCACTCCCTTGCAGCTAGAGCTTCCATGAATAGGAAGGGTCTGCACTAGGTGGACCGCCTTTTGGCCCTTTTTGGGGGCTGTACTAGACTCTGGTCCCTTCTTCTTTTCTTCCCCCTTCTTGAGTGGACAGTTCCATTGTGAATGGCTAGGAGACAAACACCTAAAGCACAGGTTCTCTCTTTTGTCCCTCTCAAACTGATCTGTGGATAACCTAGGACCTTGTGATCTTTGTTTCTTAATAAAAACTTTATTTTTCCCAAAAGCCAACTTTTTCTTGAATTTAGTCGGACTAAGAGGCTTGAGGGGCTGATCCGTCTCCATAGGAGTATATTGAGGACGATTATGGTCATCATAAATCTGTGCATACTTGATCTTCTCCTCAAACGTCTTACGCACATTCCTTCTGACTTCCCTCTTTATGGCTTTATCTAAGCCCCTAACAAACCCTCTGGTCTTCTGAAAATCATCTAAGCCCTTAAGTTTCAAAATGATCTCTCTATAGTGGGATAGGTAGACCATAAAAGGTCTACCTCTCTGTGTAATCCTATCCCACTCATTCCAGTTCCTCTCCTCCTCATTCTGAGGAAGAAACTCTTTTAGAAAAAGAGTCTCAAACTGAGTCCAGTCAATATGGATAGAGTTCGCCTCCCTAAGACTCATCCACCACTTATAAGCACGTGGGCCGAGGGAGAGACTTGCATCTAGCACACGGTACTCTAGTGGGATGCCCTTCAATTGATGCAAATCATGCCACTTTTGTAAAAAGTGTAAATTGCATCCTTATTCCTATCTCGATCATCCCCCATAAAGGTAGGTGGCTTCAAGTCTTTCAGGAGGGGAGCTTCCCTAGAGCTCTCTCCTTTATGCTTATTAGGAAGATAAGTATCTTTCCTAGTGAGCTCCAAAGGAATAGGAGGGGTCTCTCTCTCTCCTTCCTAGCTAGGAAAGAGGTGACACTAGTGTCAAGTGAGATCATTTGAGACTTAACACTAGTGTTGTACTTGGACACTTAAGTATCTTGAAAAAGAGGCAATGTTTGATGAATTTTTTAGAGTACTATAAGGAACCATTTATAAATGTAACTATGCAACATGTTGGCATAAGGGTTGAATTTTTTTAGAAAAATATATTTTTGATTAAAGGATATAACAATTAATATTTATTCTCTAATTTTATGATGCTAATTTCAATCTTGACGCAGAAATTACAGTGATGTAAGTTAGTGATTATTTTTTATTAAAATCATGATCTTATAATTTTCATTGGTTTAAATGCAATAAAATCTTTTACTTTATATATGTCAACATGTTTCTATCCAAAATTAGAGATTTGTAATGATTTTTCCTAGGTTTATAGCAGAAAATGAATCTCATTTGTGATATGACAGTCTTATCATCTATGAATTATTTTGCAAAGTGATGGTATGAACACGCATCATTTTTCATGGTCAAAATACTATTTGATATTATTACAACTAGAAATATTTTTTTGACAACTTTAGGAGTCCAATTTCTATGTTGTTTCTTCAAGTTAAACAATAACACTATTTTTCTACGCTAAAAAAGGCCACTTTACGAGGAAATATTGCATATGCTACATGATTAAATTTAATATTCTAGTTTTTTCTATATAAGTAGTCTATAATGTTTGTTGAAATATTTTGATTCATAATATATACCTTATATCCTTAAGAAAACCTATTTTTTTAGGATGAAGTTTTATTCTTGGTAGAGAGGAATATGGCTATTCAATGAAATATCTAAATTTTTCATGGTATGTGAGATACATACAAAAATTATTGGTTCGAAGACATGTAGCATACATTTATGCTACTATATGATGGTTTTTGAAATAAAACACAAACCATTTTAGTGTTTTTATGAATCGATATCATATACAAGGTTGCAAAAGTGTATAACTAGACAATGAGCACCCTATATTGTACTAATTTTTTTGATATAAAAATGATTTTTCTAGCTCCCAAGACTTGTTTCAAATGATTATATGACAATAACTTAACATTAGAAAAATGATTCCAAAAGGAGGAAAATTCTTTTTATGGAGATATTTCTTTCTTCTCATATATTAGTTTATAGAAAAACAGTTTTTCTCAATCATATTCAATCATTTCTATATTTTGAGTCATCAAAAAAGGTTATTTTTAAAAATATATATTTTTTATAGAGCATCTACGTATAGGTCTTTATGGATCTTTAAGGTTTTTTCAACATTTTATTTGATTAGTATGTGTGATTTTTTTTATTTATTAGAACAAAAGACACTATAGTGTCCTGTTTGGTACATTACTAGTGTTAAGCTACTGTATGAGAGATGTGATGCTACCAAGATCTCTCTCTAATTTAAGGGTTTGCTCTTTCAAGTCTATGAATTGATCACGAGTAACAAACTCATCTAACAGTTCCTCATATGTATACTCTTCCTGTTGAGGCTCTTTTTCTTCTAAGTTTTTTTTTCTACTTCTTGCCTTAATTCTACTTCTTCCATTCTAGAATCAGGATCCTCTAGTTGCTCTTTAGATGGAGAAGTATGTTCAACTATTTGTTTGCCTTTAGATTCCATGTTCCACTTCCCTTCCCTTGTTTACTAACTAGAGTATATGAAAATGAATGGAAGTAAAGCTTAAATATGCAAGAAAAAGAGAAATAAATCAGAAGAGCTCTTCTCTGTTACAAAATAAAGTTGCGGAAGCAAAATCGAGGTGATTCTTGGAGCTTTAGATCGGTGAGGTTGAATCCTTGCAAGGCCCAAACAAAAATTGGAAACGTCCGGTTGATCCGGGGAGGTTCTAAACATCAAAAACCATCCAAAATAATACCAAAACCACGTAGGAATAGCCCCAATTGGGCAAACTGAGTAAAATTGAGCAACTTCTGAGATTTGACAGTCCTCGCCAGTCCAACAAATGTAGGTGAGCACCTGTTTTTCAAAAATTTGAAGCTATCCCAAGTGAAAAAAGTGAAATTCGACACCTGATGATGAAAAACTAGGACTGAGAGTGGCCGCCTAGTTGCTGTTGAAGCGCTGTAGAGAGATTTTGGTGGAGCAAATCTCTTCCAAATCCAACACTGATGGTCTGTGAGCGAAGCTTGTAGCTTCGTAACGTGACCAAATTTTTTTAAACCGGATATGGTATGAGGAAATTATGGTGCAGAGAAGCTGGGTATGTCACGAGTAGGAAGTGGAAAAGCTAATCTTCATGGAAGGGTGACTTTGAGAAGCTCCAAACTAAGGAACTGAAGCTTTTTGAATCAACCCAAAACCCATAATCCATAACCCATCTCCACAGCCCAAAATATATGTATGCATCATCATTTTTCCACAATCTATATCCAAATGATGGATTTTGTTCCCCCAAATTAAACAAAAAACTCGAATTTTTCTCTAACTCTAAGCTTGATCTTGTTGCAAATTCGAACCAAGAAGAGGTTGATGGCGAGCTGATTTATCCCACATAGAGGAACACAGCGCCTTTGTAGTAGTATAAATAGAGCATTGAGATGATCACTCTCTCACCCAAGAGGAAGGGGAAGAGAGAGCAAGGATGGGGGAGCCTCGTCGGCTGTCCTCTCTCTGCCTGGCCGTCCGTGCCGGTTGTCCTCTGTCCGCCTGGCCGTCTACGTCGTCATTCGTGCCGTCACCTGACTCTGATACCAATATTGTTATCCTCTCAGTGATTCCCCTTCATTTTGGAATCTTCTCAGCTTAGTTCCACCACCCGAAGTACTGTGTACACGGAGATCGAAGTCCCTTTTTCAGCCCAGTTGCATGGTGTATTTAATTACTCTCCTCTCTCTCATACATACCCAAGATGGGTAATACACAAAAGCCTCTCATATGAGTGCCACTTGGCACTCGTGTGAGTATCATACTCATAGTGTATAAGGGGAGGGTCTCATCTCTAAGCCCTACTTATGTATGATACTCCATGTGACAAATATACAAATCATGAAAGAAGTATTACATGTATATGGAATATAGAGATGATAAGATACATGGGATCTTACAACTTGAGACTATAGATATGGATAGCAAGTCTAGACAAGATAGTAGAGATTCCACAACCTGATACCATATCTATGAAGCATGATATGAGCACTGCTATCTTCCTCGATGGAGATAAATAAGAGACAATATAAAATCACATAGGATCTCAAATGATAAGTTTACAAGATAACAAGTTAAATGGATAGAAGCTCAACTAGATAAGAATAGAACAATATATTAGATAAGAAGAACTTATGCTTGGCTAAATGGAACTTGAAAAAAGGATCAAAGCAATCAAATGAACTTTTTTTTTCTTAGTATGTATATAACCTCTTGCTTGTATGTATATATATATATATATATAGCCTCAAGTTTTTATGTACCTACTTGTTTCTCAATGTATGTTGGCATTGTATTGGGACAAGGAGAATATCAATCCGAATATCATATGAAAAAAAGCAAATAAGACCTCTTGTTAGCTCAAAAACTATGAAAGAGCCATTGTCGAAGAAGAAATTTAAAGTTGTGCAAAGAAAAGTGGTGGATCTATTTATTTGCAAGAACATGATGTCCATTTATAATGTGCAAAGCGTAACGGATGAGAATGGTATAAGTTGGAAATGATATACCTTACAGAAGACAATTAAGTATTCTTTCAAAGCTATAGGAATCACTTCAAATATGTTTCCAACCACTAAAAATGTTTAGAGTCTTCAAATAAGACTCAATGACAAGTTAAGCAATTAAGTTGGATCCACATGCCATATCACAAAGGAATTCAAAAGGAAGCGAGGCATTGTCCAATACAATGAAAAAGCCAATTTCTTCATGAACTTGGAGTTGTTCCATAGAGGGATGGTTGAGTTCGACAATATCAACCTTCTCAAAAAATGTTCTCAACTTTGTTTCAAAGATAAATAAGTAGGAGATTAGTAAGTGGGAGATTCTCAATGACAGGAAGATGAAAAGAGTAGCCATAACGTTGATGGAAAGAACCTTGACTAACATGCTCAAGAGCGATAAGTTTTACTTTTCAATGTATCAATATACGGATTTGTGGCAGCTTGGATGCTTTTTGGATTATAGTATGGTGGATTGGCTGGATTTCTTGGTTGAATGGTGTAATCATATGGTTGATGTACGAGTTCGTTGTTTTGGTGTAATTCCAATTGAGGAGCAGGAGGTCTTCTAGTGGGTCTATCTTCAAATTACCATTCTTGAAGTTGTTAGCGGAAGATGTAGGGGCAAAATGAATCTTTCTATCGAGGAATGTGGCATCTTTTGGCTTTGATTTTAAAACATCAAAATGCTTATATGATTTGCAACCATTCTTGTACTTGATGGAGCATGATACAAGCATTGATCACACATGGTGGAATAGTTTTCCTAATTGGAATTTGTTTTTAATATAAAGGAAGTTTGGCAATAGCCTACTCTCCCGGACTTGAATTAAATAAAGAAAAGTACAAGAGAAGGGGACTAGTGCCCACGGGACCCCCCAAATCCTACAAAGCAGGGGAAGCTTTTGTAGAGCTTAGATGGCATTACAAAGAAGGTTAATCACCCTCTCATCACCCTCATGTGGGGCCCACTTGGGTTTAAGCTTGTTATTGATCAAAAGGAGTACTTGATGATGCCTAAAGGGGGGGAGGGATTTCTTACATTTGATAATCCTTTTGCCAAGGAGGAACAACGATTTCTCAATTGACCACTCTTTGGGGTAGTCACCGAAGTTGAAGGCACATCTTTCCCGCCAGATTTTCCATAGGAGCTCCCCTCTGATGGCGTTCCAGAGAGTCGCGGAGCAGCCGATCGCTTCTCCCAACAGGGCTTACTGCCAACTGAGATGTTTCGGAAGTCTAATTTTCTTTCAACCATTTGCCAGAGTCTGTTGGAGTTGGGGTAGGTAAAGAAGATGTGTGAAACATCTTCGATAGACCGGTAGTAGCGTTTGCACCAGGGGGGAATCCCACAAAATATGCTAGCCTTAAGGTTGGTCCAGATTCCATGATGAAGAATTTACCATAAGAGGACAGAATTTTTGATTTCTATGAGGGGGTGCCAGATAGCCATGAACTTCATGTCCCACCAAAGCCGCGTCCATGACAGACACCACTTCTTGTTGACGTTAACCTGATAGTCAATCGTTTCTTTGATGTTTCGGATTTTTGATAGGCTATTCCCATTGTGCCATTTGAGACTAAGAGAGCTCGATGTGTCGTGTCCCATGAGAAGGCGAACTTTGTGTCGGTCCCAGGTGAGACATCTGCTTTGCAAAGTGTTCCATTCTTCGTACGAAATGTTGACGCAAGGGTCAATATCATCGAAGTTGATCTAGCGGTTGGTGTCTTGTTTCTAGAGATGTTTCCATTTTTTGAAGCCTTTGTTCCATAACTTCTTGGCATTTTGAATGTTCCAAGATTCCACACTCTAGATGCCATGGATCGGAAACCAGATAGAGTCGTTTTGTCTGATACCGGCTGCCCACTTCCAGTCTTCACTTATTCTTGTGTAGCTTTTGAGTTTATTCCAACTCTTCCATAGGGAGCATACGAAATTAGAGCCTTTCGGGAAGACGGGGATCGGGGAAAACAATAAGGTCAAGATGTCAAGATTCTTCCAATTCGGGAAACCCATGAGAGCCAACTCATTCTTGTTTCTGAAGATCAACTTGACCCATGAGGCCTGCCCATTGCACCAAGCCTTAATCATCCATTTGGCCGCTAGTTTGTTAGCCATGCACCCAATGTCCAGGATACCAAGTCCCCCACTTTCTCTATGGCTGGTGCAGATAGGCCATTTGATTTTAGGCACCCCCCTCTTATTATGGTCGCCCGTCCAAAGGAAGTTTCTACAAATACTATCTAGTTTGGACAGATCTTGCTCTTTTGGTCTCCAACAAGAAAGGAAATAAATGGTAGATGATAAGGGGATCGTGTTGATAATCATAGCACGATCAGCAAGATTGAATTGCATACCTCTCCAATAGTTAAGCTTGTTTTTGAGTTTGGCCAACACCCAGTTCCACCACTGTTCCATAGAGATGCCAAACCCCAAGGGAATCCCAAGAAGCCGAAAAATTTGGCCCTGCGGAATGATTTGACAGCCATGATCAATGAGAAGGTCGGGCTGAGACCCAACAATAGCTCTAAAGGCGGTCTTAGAGTGGTTGATTGTGGATCCAGAGGCTTCACAAAAAGTAGCCAGACATCTCCAGAACGTCTCCAGGCTAGTACTATCATTGTGAACAAACGCGTTCATATCATCGGCAAAAAGTCTCATGGTGATCTAACTATGGTCATGAGGCAAACGGAGGCCTTTGATATTACCAGCTTCCACCTGATGCTCCACGAGCCGGCTAAGCCCTTTTGTGGCAATGGCAAAGAGAAGGGGAGCCAATGGGCACCCTTGTCTGATAGATCTAAGTTTGATCACCTTCCAAAGTTTGCCATTAATGTTAATTTGGGTCGATGCGTTTCCGAGAAGGGTCACGATCATCTTGGTGAATTTCTGACTACATCCAAGATCTTGGACCGACTGCAGAATATAGTCCCATTCTAGCCTGTCGTAGGCTTTATCAAAGTCGATCTTGATGAAGACCACATCTTGTTTAGACTCATTTGCGAATTCAAGACCTTCGCAGATATCGATAATGGTTTCCGAAATTGACCTACCTTTGATGAAACCTTTTTGGTCCTCGCTTAACCACGCTCTGAAGTGGTAGGAGATTCTATTGGCAATGACTTTGGCAATGATCTTGTATCCTGTTTGGAGCATCGTAATAGGACGCCAGTTCTCTATTCTGTTCTTTTCCTCTTTTTTGTGTATTAACGTGATAATGCCATTGTTGAGACAAGATGGAAGCGCGCTGTCGGGTTGAAATCCCGCAGGGAGTGTGCATTGTTTTTTTTAAAGATGATTGATTTTATGAGTTTTGTGTGGTATTTGCACTGAGAAAGTGGTATAATATGTACATGTTTTGGCCGATTTAATTGACTGTGAGATGCGAAACCATGTGATTTTGTAAATAGTCCATGAAACTAAGTCTAGCCCCATGGAAACCCTAGGTTGGAACCTTATTTTTGTCATTTATCTTAAGTCTAGCCCTTGGAATTTATTTAATTTGTGTATAAAGTATGAACACAAACTTTAATTTAAGAAAAATAAAAAGAGAAAAAGAAAAAGATTCAAAAATAGAAAGAAGAAAATTGGAAAAGTAAAAAGAGAAAAACCAGAAATGGAAATAGGAGATGGGATTTTCCCAAAATAGCAGAAGAACATGCAAGATGATTCTGGAATTAGAAAGTTTGTAATGACATTAGAAGTTTCTAGAAGAAAGTCCAAGGGGGGAGGGGCCTATAAATAGGGGCCCAAGCTTCATTTGTTCTCCTCGTGGGTTTCTTCTGTGGAACGCTTCTCCATGTAATCTTCTTACACTTTTCTTGTTCATATTTTTATTGTTCATATTTATCAGTCTGCACCATGGTAATGAGAGAGGAGGGGAGGTCGGTAATGCTCATGCCATGGTGTGTTTACCCTCCAAAGGTCTGTGCATACCATACTCTCCCATGCCTGTCACTACGTATGTCGAGAAGTCACTATCCAATGTTCTATACTTCACACAGAAGACTCGATAGATTTGTGGCCTGGGCAGCAACGCTAGAGTGATGTTGACTGTCGGGGAGAGAGAAGGTTAGAGAAAGAGAGATGGAAGACCCCATGGCGGCGCTGTGCGTATAGTCGCGTGGGCTATTGATGTAGATATTGGGCTTGTAGCGGATGCTTAGAGAGAGGATGGTGCTGCTTGTCTGGTCAGTGCCAGAGAACTAACGTAGAGAGACGGAGAGATTCGTTGAGAGAGGAGATCGGTGCCATCCGCTAGTGCACATCACAGTCCAAAGAGAAAGGCGGCCACACTGTTGGACGAATGTATCCAGGTGGTGGAGAGAGAGAGGTGCAGAGGGCTAAGGCGGTTAGATCATAGAGAAATGAATATCAATATGCTCTAAATTCTTATGCTCCACATATGCTGGCTAAAACGTTCACATTAAGAGACTTATCTTATCCTTTTCATTTATTAACAATGGGATCATAAAGACAATATTTTAGTAGTCTATGCATAAGATTATGGAACTTTATCATTTATACTTCTGCTCAATAGGATGATTTTGGGTCGTTTGTATACCGATAGAGGGAAAAAGAAAGAATTAAAGAAGAAAAGAAAGAAAAGAAAACGAGATAAGGAAAAGACAAGAAAAGAAAAACAAAAGAAGAAAAGAGAGAAAATAGAAGAAAAGAGATGGAGGGTAGAATAGAGAAAATGGAGAAATAGAAAGGAAGAAAGAAGGGAAAGAAAAGAGAGGGAAGAAGGGAAATCAATTGGAGAGTATGAGTTTGTGTGTAAGATTAAAAACTCCGTGCATGTGTTTTATACACATAAACACTTTGCTCTAAATATATTTGTGTGAATTCTAAAGCATAATGTGTTTTATCATGAGTTTTAAAGTAGTTCTCTCAGACCTTATACACTACAATATTGATATCATTCAAAACAGTACTCATGTTCTCTTTTCCCCCTCTAGTGGGAGAGAACTCATCTTCTGCTCTCATGAATTCCATATCACTTGTCCGCTCAAGAGAATCATTGTATGATTCCTCTTGGTCATATGTTTGTGCCATGTTGGTCCTAGGAAAATCCTTACATAAACAATGTAGGAATATAGTAAAGCCCATTTCAAATGATACCAAGTTGCAGTCTTTATTGCAGGAATGTATGGATGCTAGTGCATGCAGGTGGGGGGAGATGGGAGAAAAGCTGAGGGGGGTTGAAGTGGGGAGAGGGGGTGGGTACACTAATAAAGGAGGTGATATATTGATTAGTATTTTCGTATATCCTTGTAATGCGATATACTTAATAATGGAATTGAAGTGTGTGTATCTGGAAAAACTGGTTCCGTGGTTTATACTGGTTGTGCTATTGATACGTTTGGTTCAGTTCTAATATTAGGAGGGAATCGAATAGTTAAACCCATGGTTTAGTGGTGATAGTGGTCCGTGATAATGCTAAAAGGATTGGAAATTAAGGGTGGATAGGTGGTGGGGGTGTAGAGAGTACACACAGGAAAGCAAAATGAATAGAAGAGTGTACTCACAAAATGAAAGAGTGTGCGATCCAAAGTGAGTAGACCATGAAGTGGGAAAACTTAAATGGATTAGAGTGAGCTTGCTGAGAGCATGGAGTAGGCTCCTCAAGCTTCTAACAAAGTACAAATGGGGGGAGAGGCCCTCCTTATATAGAGTTGGAGGGGGCTCTCCAAAGTACATCAAATGTGGAATAATTTCCCTTGAAGGAGAATGAATACACAGGTAGAAGCAAATGGCAAGGTACCCAAATACAAAAGAGATACAATATAAAATGGAAATAAATTGGGAATGGAGTGCCTCCTAGATATAAAATGGAGATGCACTCATGCGAATACAAATGGAATGATGTGAGAGAAATTGCATCATTAGCACCCCCTCTATAACTCCATTTTGGAGTGGGTGAATGCTATAGAGATCCATCAAGCGTTGGAGCCGAACTAGAGGTACAGCCTTTGTGAACATGTTTGCTAAGTTCTCCGGAGAGGTACACTACTCTAGAGTAATCTCTTGAGATATGAGCTTCTTGTGGATGGAATGGTATTGGATCTCGATGTGCTTTGTCCGAGCATGGAACACTAGATTCTTGGCCATGGAAAAGGTTGATTGGCTTTCCATGCGAATGCATGTCGGAGTAACGTGCAATCATCAATGTCAGATAATAAACATCGAAGCTAGATCCCCTCACATGGTGCAAAACTGCATGCTAGGTAGTCACCCTCGGTGGATGACAAAGCAACTCTAGGTTACTTCTTACTTGCCCAAGAGACGAGTCTCGAGCCAAGCAAGAATATGTATCGAGAGTAAGACCATTGGGAATTAGGATCACCATCCCTATCTGAATCTGAATATCCAATGAGTTCAATGCCCCTTCTCTACCACGATGGATGAGTCTCATGTGCAAATTGATTGAGTATACCAACATCATAGGTAATATCTTGTCTAGTGTTGGCTAGGTAAAGTAATGAGCCGACAAGAAGTCAATAGGTATGCACATCCACAAGTGATGATGAATCCCCTAGTGTGAGGTTGATGTTTGGATCCTCCAGAACATGATCTCTGGAAAGAAGATCAAAGCAATACTTCTTTTGTGATAGAAATATACCTTCTTTTGTTTGCTATACTTCCATACCTAAATGTTGATATATTTAGGTAGTGATGTGTGTGAACACTCTAGGACTGCCGGGGCACTTTTTTCCCTCTTTAGGAGGTTTTTTTCCCCCGGCTTGTATATACGCCTATTGCCTTATCTTTGTACATTCTCTAGTAATACATACAGTCTTGTGTGTTGTGCTCCAAGCTTCTTCTTCTTCCTTGTGCTGTTCGCGTGCTTCCGCAGACGTCTAACTCCAACAATTGGTATCAGAGCAGGTCGTTGCTTCTTCTAGGGCGCCGTCGACACTCCTCCGTTTGCAGTCTCAGATTCGCACGAAATTTGGTGAGCATACTCAGGGTGTTTCCGAGATCAAAACAGCTTTGCCTTGTGGTGCCAAAATCGCGATCTGAGCACGTTTCGGCCTCTGAACGCACTATCGCAGCGCTTGTGTAGGCTATTTCGGCCTTTTGTGCCAAAGGTATATACCAGTTTTTGTTCGCCAGTTTAAGCGTCTCGAAGTTTGCTACAGGTTTAGCAGAACTCGTCTGGGCAGTTCTGTTCAACTTTTTGAGATACAGTCAATTTTCTACATCAAGGTATTTTAGTCACCGGCCATGGCTGAAAGTAGTGATGTATTCCGTATGTTGGCTATTGAGGATAAGTTTGGATGGTACCAACTACCCATTATGGGCTTATATGATGCGACATGTACTGGTTGCAAAAGGATTGTGGAACATTGTGCAGGGTGTTGAAAGACGTCATGTTACACCTGTAACGACAAGTACTGCAAATACAGGTGTTGGAGCTGATGAAGATGGTGTCGAAGATGATATTCCGCAGATTCCTGTTCGTGCTGCTGTTTCTGTTGCACCTACTGCAGAGCAGATTCGTTGGGATGGCAGAGATGCCCAGGCACATGCATTGATAGCTTTGTCTGTCAAACGTGCCATTATTCCTCACATTCGCTCTTGCAGAACAGCAAAGGATGCTTGGGATACACTTACCACTTTGTACCAGGCTAGGAATGAGGCTCGTGTTGCTTACCTCCGAAAACAGTTGGAGAGTGAGCACATGAATGAAGGTGATTCTATGGACAGTTTTCTTACAAAGATCAAAGACCTGAAGGAACAATTGATTTCTGCCGATGAGGTTATACCAGATAGCTCACTTGTGCAGACCGTTCTGAATGGTCTTCCTGATTCATATCAGAGTTTTGCCTCTACTCTTCGGTTGATGATGAAAGGCAATCCGAATGCCTTGTCATTTGAGGAATTAGTCTCTGTTCTATTGCAGGAAGATCAGTCCAGGCAGAATAGGTCCATTATGCGTGTTGCAGATCAAGCTTTCCTGGCTAGTCAGAAGGGCAAAGGAAAATGGAGCTCTTCTACTAGTAAGCAGAAATCTACAAATGCTGCACATTCAAAGAACCAAGAGAAAGATGAGAAAAAATCAGAAAAGCAAAAATTGTTTTGTAAGTACTGTAAAGGCAATGATCATATCATAAAGAACTGTCCAAAACTGGCTGCTAAAGAGGCAAAGAAGAAAGAGGCTGGAATGGTTGTTGCAGAGGCCTCTACACCAAAAATAGAGTCTGCAAATCTTGTGCAGGAAGAAGAATGGGCGTTTACTACTGTCTGCAGTTTTGACCCATCTTCTCCTGATCAGTGCATGTCTGCAGTAGACTCAGATGTTTGGTACTTTGACAGTGGGGCGACCAAACATGTTACCTCGCAGCGCAGTTTCTTCTCTTCACTTGAGCCTGCTCCTACAGGGAATACTGTCACATGCGCCAATAACTCCTCTTATCCTGTTATGGGAGTTGGTAAGATCATTCTGACTACTGCTGATGGTAGTTCTTTAACTTTGTCAGATGCTTTATTTGTGCCAGGGATCAAAAAGAATCTGTTATCAGTTTCTGCATTAGCCAAGATTGGCTTGGTTGTGAAATTTGTTGATGACAGGTGTACAGTCCATGATCTCTCAAATGGCGATGTGATTATTGCTTCTGGCATTTTATGTCGTGGGCTGTATAAGCTCATAGACTATAAAAGATCTGTGAATGATTCGGCATGTGCAGTTCATGATTCTCAGGCTATGTCAGATGCAAAGCTTTGGCATGCACGCTTTGGTCATTTGAATTTTGCTAGTTTGTTACGCCTGTAGAAATCTGAAATGGTGTCCTCTTTGCTCAAACTTGAGGCACCTGGAAAACATGTTTGTGAAGGCTGTATTTTGGGCAAAATTTAGCGTTCTTCCTTTCCAAAAGATGGTTCAGTTCGGGCTACGCAGAAATTGCAGCTTGTACATAGTGATGTCTGTGGTCCTATGCAGACACCCTCTTTTGGAAATTACCTTTACTTCGTGACTTTCATTGATGATTTTTCCAGGCATGCATGGGTATATCCACTCAAAGCAAAGTCCGAAGTGTTCATGTGCTTCAAACAATTTTTGGTTTTAGCTGAAAATCTGTCAGCATGTAAAATGGGCACCCTCCGTTCTGATCGAGGGGGGGAATATATGTCTTCAGATTTTAATGCATTTCTGGCTGAACGTGGGATAAAACACCAGTGTACAGTGCCGTATACACCTCAACAGAATGGAGTTGCTGAACGAAAGAACAGGTCACTCATGGAGATGGCGAGGTGCATGGTCAAAAGTCAGGCTTTACCACATAGTTTCTGGCTTGAGGCTGTCATGTGTGCAACATATGTACTGAACAGGTGTCCCACTAAAGCGTTGCAGTCTATCACTCCATATGAGGCTTGGCATGACCGCAAGCCATCTGTTGCTCATCTGCGTGTTTTTGGTTGTTTGGCATATGCATTAGTGCCTGAACAACATCGCAGAAAATTTGATGATAAGGCAGTAAAGCGTAAACCTGATGGTAGAGTTGACAGGTATAAGGCTAGGCTTGTTGCAAAGGGTTATGCGCAGGAAAGAGGCATTGATTTTGATGAGACCTTTGCACCTACATGCCGTATGACTACTGTTCGGAGCATTTGTGCACTTGCAGCCTATCATGGTTGGAATGTACATCAGTTGGACATTAAAATAGCATTTCTGAATGGTGACTTGCATGAAGAAGTGTATGTTTTTCAGCCCCGTGGCTTTGTGCAGAAAGGGCATGAAAACCAGGTGTGAAGGTTAAAGAAGGCGTTATATGGTTTAAAGCAAGCACCACGTGCTTGGTATGAGAAGATACATGCCTATCTGATTGCACATGGTTTTGAGAACAGTCCAACTGAAAGCACCTTATATGTTAAGCGTGCTAATGATGTGCTTCTGATCATTGTTGTCTATGTTGATGACATGCTGCTCACTGGTCCTATTGAGACACATATTGCTGATTTTAAGGCTGATTTGCATGCCTCATTTGAGATGTCTGATTTGGGGCATTTGCATCACTATTTGGGCATTCAGTTTATGCACGTTGATGGTGGACTGGCTTTGTGTCAAACGAAATATATTGACACATTATTGCAGCGTTTTGGCCTTGAAGACTGTAAGCCTATTGCCACTCCTATGGAGACAGGTTTACGATTGAGTCTTCATGATGTTGGAGATGCATTTGATGCTGTTCTCTATCAGCAGGCTGTTGGATGCTTGATTTACTTATGCATTACTCGGCCAGATATTCAGTTTGCTGTCTCACAGATGAGCAGGTTTATGCATTGCCCAGGAGTCACGCATTGGAAAGCGGTTAAGCGCATCTTTCGCTACTTGAGTGGTACTCGGCTACTTGGGTTGTTTTATCCCAAGGGGGGATCACTACCGCCAGATTTGCATGCTTTTTCTGACTCAGATTGGGCTGGTTGCTATGACACTCGTGTGTCCACCAATGGTTTTTGCTTCATGCTTGGTAGCTCATGTATATCTTGGTTGAGCAAGAAGCAGCCTACTGTGGCCACTTCCAGTTGTGAGGCTGAGTATAGGGCAACTTTCACAATGACTGTTGAGTGTGTGTGGCTCAGACGCCTTATGGCTGATTTTGGTGTTGGCCAGTCTTCTGCCACCACCATCTTCACTGACAGTCAGAGCGCATTGGCAGTTGCGAGGAACCCTGTGTTCCATGCTCGCACTAAGCACATTGAGGTGCATTATCACTATGTCAGGGAGAGGTTCTCTGCTGGGGAGATCAGCTTGGCATATGTGCCCACGCAGGAGAACATTGCAGACCTTTTCACGAAGGCTCTGCCTAGGGAGAAGTTTGAAGCTTTCCGCAAAGCTTTGGGCTTACTTCCTTTTGTGGAGTGATTTCCACATAGCTTGGCACTTCCTTATACATGAGTGCCAGCTCCTTGTTCACCGCATCACTCCCAGGGGGGATTTGTTGATATATTTAGGTAGTGATGTGTGTGAACACTCTAGGACTGCCGGGGCACTTTTTTCCCTCTTTAGGAGGTTTTTTCCCCCGGCTTGTATATACGCCTATTGCCCTAATGGGCTACTTATCTTTGTACATTCTCTAGTAATACATACAGTCTTGTGTGTTGTGCTCCAAGCTTCTTCTTCTTCCTTGTGCTGTTCGCGTGCTTCCGCAGACGTCTAACTCCAACACTAAAAACTAGTAAAGTATACCAACATTTATTACAGAGATGATGAATTGGAGGCATTCTTCATCTAAAGCTATCAAGATCAAGTCATCTATATAGAAGATGATTATTGCAATTAAGGAATCGTTTTGGTAGATTATAAGCAAGCATTGACACAAATTCGTTGAAATGCTTTATCTTTGAAGAACTTGTGGATCTTTTCATGCCAGGCCTTGGAAGCTTACTTAAGTTCATAAAGTCCTTGATCAAGCTTGTATACTTGATCTTCCTTGCCTTCGATCTTGAAACCTTCAAGTTGTTCAACATTTACTTCTTCTTGAAGATCTCCATTGAGGAAAGAACTTTTGATGTGGAGCTGGTAAATGGGCCATTTGAAGTGTGCACTTAGGGCCAGGATGATTCTTATGGTTTTGAGCCTTGTAATGGGGGAAAGGGTTTCTTCATAATTAATGCCATGTTTTTGCTTGTATCCATTAGCTATAAGTCTTACTTTGTAGTTATCCAATGTACCATCTTATTTGTACTTGACTTTGTATAGCCACTTAACTCCTATGAATTGATGAGTTGAAGGCTTAGGAACAAGTGTCCAACAGTTGTTCTTCTCAATCGCATCCATCTTTGATTGCATAACTTCTTCTGACTCAAGTTGAGCTTGATTTTCTTTGTAATTGGAAACCTTTGAAATCTACTAAATTTGATGCATCAGTGCATAATTACATTTTGAATTTGCTCATGTTGCTTCTTTTCAATAAGCCTTTGACATCTTCTTGGTTTGTGAGAAGTACTTGCCTCTAAGTTTCAATTAGAAGAAATTGTGTCCCCCTCTGAAGCGTAGATGGGCAGACTCAAATTTGCACTTGGAACTTTAGTTGAGTATGTTTAAGCTTCATTTTACTCTAGAAAAGAGTATTCATTTTAGGTCATCTACCTAGAGAATTAAGACTTAATATCCTAGTCTAAATCTCATGAAACAATTCAAAAAGATCTAAAAATATCCTCTAAAGCCTTTCTCCATCCTAAAATTAACAAAAAGAAAACCTCGCTCAATATAAAATCATATACATGATTCAGTTTTGGCCATATCAAATACTTGAGATGCTAGATTACACTCTGCAAAAGATACAAAGAAAATCAAATGATCTAGAATCATACAATAATAAAATTACTAATAATGCATTTATACAAATTATTGGCCTTATAACACCTTTATGATGGAGTGATTTGCAAGATCATACCATCTATAAGCTTTGGATTGTTCACTATAACCAATGAAGATATATTTCTTGGACTCGGATTGTAAATTACTTTGATCTTCTTTTTGCACATGTACAAAAACTTCATTTCCAAATACTCTAAAGTAATTGAGGTTGGGATTTCATGCATACTAGGCTTCAAAGGGAGTCTTTCTATTTAATGCACTTTTGAAGTCTCTATTGATTATGTGCATTGTAATGTGTACTTCTTCTTTCCAAAACAAGAATGGTAATGCTTTTTTGTGAAGCATGGTACATGACATTTCCATTACACTTCGAATTTTGCATTTAGCGACTCCATTAAGGGATGGATTGTGAGCTTGAGTGACTTGTCTCTTGATGCCCTTTTGCTTTAAGAAATTATCCAAGTGACGATTGATTAATTCACCACCTCCATCTGATGTAATAGTCTTGAGTGGCTTGGATGCTTCATTCTCAATTTGAGATATCCATCCTCCAAACTTGGAAAAAGTATTTGCCTTGGACTTCAAAAAGTATACTCAAATGTATCTTGAGTGGTTATCTACTCAAAGAAAGAAGTAGATGGATCCACTACATGAAGGAGTATTCATAGATCCACAAATATCCATTTGGTTTCCACCTAGATTGGGTGGAAGCCTCCTTGGGAGTGGAAGCCCTGTGTTTCTTGCCTTGGGTGAAAGCTTAGTAGATATCATGTACTTGCCCGATCTTGGGCAATCCCTTAACCATATGTGATGTAGAGATTTTGGTTAGGTATGAGGTGTGCATCTACCTTTGATGCCAAAGGCTAGAAAGGGACTCCTTAGTGAGGAAACATGATAGCTTGTACAACCCTTTGTCTTCTACTCCTTGTGATGATATCTTTAGTTTTAGGATCAATCATCTTTACACAAGGGTTATTAAATAATACTTGTTTTCATGTTCGATGATGGCATTAATTGATAATAGGTTCATACACAAGTTAGGAACAAATAATACATTCAATAGACATTGGTGATATGAACTTTTTCTTTACCTTTGATGGGAAGACTTTTGTTGTTGCCTAGATACACTTCATTAGTGTGATCTTTGATCTCTTAGAAGGAGTCTCGATCTTTGCACATTTGAGATATGGCTCTTCTGTGAAAGATCCACTCTTGAGATGAACTCAAAGTAACTAGGGCATTGACTTCTGTGGAAATAAGGAGGAAGGACTTCCATAGAATAGTGAGTCCTATGGTGAGAGGATTTTGATTAGTTCTTGGAGCTAGAGGCTTTGGTGATATTCCTTTTTTTTAGTAGAATTTCTCAAGGTGCCCTAGTTTACCGCAATAATCGCAGCTAAATGTCTTTGATGAATTATTGGAATCTTGTTTAGATGTGTTGCTAGAGTTGTGACTAGAATTTCTTGCCTTGTTGAAGGGTCCCTTGGGCTTTATCGCAATTTCTTGTGAGGATGCTCACTTTGTTCGAGAGTCATGGAGGAGCAAAAGTCTTCGAACTTCTTCCCAAGTCAATACTTGGATACGATTGTCAAGGGTTCTCACAAATGTTTCGTACAATCTAGGGTGCTTATTGAGAAGGTGAATGGCCATGTCCCTGTTGAAAATTTATTGGATGCACAATGCTAACTTATGTTGATAATCTTCAAATATGACAATAACTTTAGTGATTCGATCTTAGGGCCTTATTGATAGGTTATGAAACTTGGCTTCTAGAGTGTAGATTTTTTAAGGAGTTTTATCCTTTTAAAGATATTGTTGGATCTTCCAAGCTTTGTGGGATGTCTTGCATGAGGCAATATGGCCCCAGGTTAGCTCATCACAAGCTAAAAGTAACTAGCCTAAAGCTCTATTGTCTTTGACATTCTAGATGTTCTAGGCTCCTAGATCACTTTCCTTGTCTAGCTCATGCTCGGTTACTTCAAGTACTTCATATAAGACATTGATATAAAGGTATCCCCTAATTGTATCCTTCCAAATATTATAGTTGGTGATGTTTGATCGCTCATCTTTTGGCATTATTGTTGTAAAAAATGTCACACTTCGAAGATGAAGTCATAATTTGCACAAAATTTAAGACGGGGTAGGGAGGGCTAAGAGTAGCCCTATACTTGTATGTTTAGAGAGACACCTTGGAGAGGGGGGCTTAGAGTAGCGCTACACTTGGCATAAAAAACAAGATCATTCGATGCAGAGATAGGGCTTAGAATAGCGTATTACACATTGAGCTAGCTTTTGAGTAGGCTAGGAACTTGAGAAACTTTGTGGGTGGGCTTAGAGTAGCCCCCAACCCATAAATGCACACACACTCAAAGTTTGCTTGATTTGCGTTACAAAGTGAAGGGTCACTTAGTGCCAAATGGAGTCAAAAGTGAGGGTTCAACCCTTTAGAAAATACAAAGTGACCTCTTTAGTGATTACAATGGGTGTCAAAACTAAGGATCAATCATCCTTTGCAAAGTAAAAATATAACTCTTCGTAAAGGCTCCTTGAATATCGCAAATAATTCTTTGAATGCTCTTGAGGGAGAAGGTTAAAAACCTTTTGAAAATTCAAGAATAGTTGCCTTGTTTTTAGCTAACTATAATAATTATTTATGCAAAGAGAGAGAGAGAGAGAGTGAGTTATAGAGGGTTTAAGAGTCCTTTGGAAATTACACAAGGATTAGTTAGAGTGGGTATATAATGATGATGGATTACACATGTGGATACTCAAACTTGCAAAATGGACCTCGGACAAAGTGGACACCTAGTCAAAATACACACTCAATGCAAATAAGGAATTGTAGTACATTTCCTCAGAGCATAAAAAGGAAGAAGTGAGCAGAGCGTCCCTCAAAATGAAAAGATGCATTCAAGTTCAGGTAGTGATGTCTTTGTCTTTTCCTTAAATATAGTAGCTAAGAGAAAAAATATTAGCTTCTTATTAGCACTAGCCGACTTTGAGCGATAAGGCCTTTGGCAGTTGTGGATAGATACTATTGAAAGGACACCACATGATCAATTGATTCTCTAGCATGGGATTAGCTTGATAAGGACATGCAATATGGAAATCTATCATGAGGAGGGCAGGACGATCATCAAGGCAAGGCAATGAGCAAACACACTCGTGCAACAATTATATTCACGCTCAAGCAGCCAAGAGCTACACCTTCTCGTCAGAGTTGTGCATCTTGTCTGAGTAGAGATGCTCACACAAGGAGTACAGACTATAGAACAGATCTTGTTCAAGTATAGTCTCTAAGAAGGACAATGAAGGGTTTACAGGCCAAGTTTCTGGAGGGAAATCATGTGTATGGAGAAGTATGGAGTACATACTATCATCTAGAGTCAATGATTATTTCAAATTGTGAGAAAGAATAAGTTGTAAGCACCTCCAAAATAGCCTACTTTCATGATTTTCACATAGATTTTAGGAGCTATTTTCGACTAGTACCCATTTTGGGAAAGGGGAATGAAGTAGGATTTTTCTTAGTTTGGTAGGAAAAATCATGCACACATATAGAATAATATATGGAATTTCATATACCATCAAGAAATCCAAAATATACCTCAGTATGATGGGAGTTTGAAGCTCCACAAAACCCCCTTCCATCACAGTTTGAGAAAAAATTTCAGCACTTGAATCTAAGAAATTCCCATTTTGGAAGAGGGAAAAAGAGGTGCAATAGCTATGGATGGATGGGAACAAGTATATATACTGAGAGTATGGTGTATGGACTGCATAGGTGAACCATTAGATTCATCAAAATGATAAGTTAAGGAGGAATTTGAGTTCCTCGAAGAGCCCCCTTCCCGAACTTTTTGGAAAAAAAAATTAGATGTTAAATTTTGCCAAACTCCACTTTTGGGAGTAAGAATAAAGATCATTTAAGAGGCTTCACATGGATTATTGTATACATACATGATGTATGGTGTATATATTACCATGGAGAAGAGAAAAACCAAGAGAAATTCACATTGGGAGTAGATTAGAAGCTTGTTAAAAGCTCCCATTTAAGTTTTTGCATAAAAGTAAAAATCTTGATTTAGGCCACTTTTGGGGAGCGAATTAGCATGCACGAAGGGAGGATTTGGAAAGGTGAAAATAGGCCCAAGCATCTTCATATAATCTCTGAGGTTATGGAGAAAATTTTAGCATTTGCTTGATGGAAGAATGCTTTGGGGCACCTCAAAAATCACATTTTCACACTTTTTCCAGCCCCTCCAATAGTCCACTAGTTTAGCATGTCCCACTTGGAATGGCAATACCTTGGGCTAGAAAACTCCAAATTGGACGTGCTATGGCTCCTTTCGAAGAGCACAAAATCTTTTGCAATTTATAAAAAGAAATTTTGGAAAATAAGTATTTTTGCAGGTCTGAACAGGTCTGTAAATTCTGAACAATTTTTGGTGAGTACCTTCCGAGACCCATATCTTTCAAACCGGGAAGGCGATTTGAGTAATTTCACTTCGAGTTCTTTGCACATGCTATATATTTTAGTTTATGAACATTTGCAGGTCCTAAAGTGGTTTTAACAATGATCAGATATTTTCGAACACTTCAAAGATTATATTAGGATCTTAGGAGGAAGGTGCAGAGGTCTCGAAGCTCATTGAGAAGGATTAGATGCATGCAATTCCAAAACCAAAACTATTCAGGGACGTATGCTTTATGCTTCAAGCATTGAACATGTTATGGCATGTTCTGTATGTACATGCATAGATTGGATTGCATACATTAAATATTGATCATTGTTTAAATTTTAAAAGTATGGATCAATAGGCAAGAAGTACACTTTTTGATTCTTTGCAGGAAAGAGGATTGTAGAAAGTACATGGTTATGCAACACAGAGGATTGTTGCTAGCATTTATTTTTATGTTTTGCAGGTTATGGAGTCCATATATGAGTTTATGGCGTGCATGCCATGGGCCTGTCAAGCCTTATGTTGTCGGGTCGCTGTGTGCCACTGAGCTTATGGGTAAATTTTTTTTTGGGATTCCATTTCCTGGGGAAATGTTGTCGAAATTTTTCCTACCGCATGGCATTTTATACGCACTTGCCTTATTGTAAGAATGTTATGGCATGGTAACATGCCTTTCTACAAACATCTATAAGACCTACACATGCTTGTAAGCATGTATTTGATGGACTTAGCACCATCATAGTAGTATAGGTAAGGCAAGTTCAGTAGAAAATAGGATCCCTACACATAATCCTTATGGATTTAGACCATAGGATTGTTAAGGGAAGGAGCTACACCTTCACCATTAGTAATGTGCACAAGCAATCCTATAGCTTTTAGGAAGTTTCATATAGGTACGGGAGATACATATATGATACTCTCCAAACAAGTGAAGATTTACTTATCTTCACAAGAGTCTCACAGTAGGAGTAGGGGACTATGGGGTATTATTAGGAATACCCAGAGAGTGACTAGTTCACTCATGCATATCACTTGAGCAAGTAGTGAAGCATTTCTGCTACACTACTAAGGAAACCAATTAGATGGGATCGCAGAGATGGGTTTCATGAGACAACATCGATGGGTGCTTATATGATTTGAGTGATGGTTAGGAAGGCCACAGGCATGGCACTAGCTCTATGACTTAGAGCATAGATCCCTTAGTCAGGAATAGTTGGGATACCCAATACATATATGTATGTTGGGATCTAGAGATAGGTACTAAGACCTAGTCTCGGTACCTAGGAACAAGTTGGTTTGGAATAGAAAGGGATATCCATTTTCACATATTGACTAGAACCAAACTAACTAGTTTGAGGACATGGGACTCATTTGAGTCCACTGACATGATTTTAGGATATGGAAATTAGAATCCACCTATATATTCCATATATATAGGACATGGGACTCATTTGATTCCACTGACATGATTTTAGGATATGGGATTCATTAGAATCCGCCTATATATTCCATTACATATATATGGAATATATATTTGGTTTAGTGTAGGTATGATATCATGAATTGGAAGAAGGTTCCACTGGTATGGGATAGTGGAAACAACTTCCCTTTGAGCACTCTTCTTCTATGGCTAGGAAGAAAAGGACTCATCATTCATGGCTTCATGTCTCTCTAGATCAGAGGAGAGCTCTTAGTAGACATCTCCTTAGGATTGGGAGTTATCCTTCATAGATTAGGGAAGTTTTATTCTTCCAGTCAAGAATGTGATAGGTGATTTTATCACCATTGATATCACATACTCATGTTGTGGTTTTCAGGAAGGATAATTCCATTAGTTTGAGTGGATCGTATAGATCCATGCATAGAGTATGGTTAGCATAGATAGCTCTTCAATATGGATACACATGTGTTTATGGTATCATGACATATCATTGCTGATCATTTTAGTAGAGGGCTTTCACCCTTATTAGGAATTTATTTTCTCCACTCTTCACTACATACGCCTTCATTACTTATGGGAGATTTTTTCTCCATCTTTACAATAATATATGTAATGGGGAATTATGTATCAGTTATGGAAGAGAGGAGCAAATGAATTCATAAGTTTCTCTTTTAAGGAAAGGAGAAAGTGGGAATTAGCGTAGTGATCAAGGAGAGATCTCACTTAGCACAATGGTCTCACTTTAGCTCCTGTTCTTTGAGAGAGAAAGAAGGAAAGGAAAATATGATTTCTTCATAGGAGAAGAATAGAGTATGTTTTCCTTTCGACAGAAGAGGTGTTTAGAAAACATCTCTTAGTCTATATTTCAAAAGGAATTCATTTCCTCTACTTTTCAATGTAATTTTTCCTTCACATGGGAGTATGATTCTCCACTATTTTGGGAGGAAAAAAGTATGGAGAGCTTATATATGTGTTCTCCGTTATGGATGAGTAGAGCAAATGGATTAAAAGGATTCTCTTCCAAAGAAAAAGGGAAAGTGGAATGTTCCCACTACCAGAGCTCTTTTCCTTAGAGGAGATTATACAGAGAGAGACATGGAGAGAGTCTCACTTTCTCATTTTGGTTGTCTAGATAGGAGTGGCACTCTTCTATCAAAAACAAGAGGGAGATCAGTTAATCATGATGGTTAGATTGATTCTCACCTGGAGACACTTGAGAGAAGTAGTTATATTTATTTCGAGTGATGGTCATTGACTAGATGAGATGGTCTAGTTATTGACATTAGTGAGAGTGAGAGTTGAGTATGACTCCTCTTTAGGGTTTCTAGGAGTTAGGGAGATAACTACCCTATTGAGGTACCAAACTCTTAGTTGGTGTTACATCATGAGCATGATGTGTAAACATCAGTTAGGAGGATGGCACTTAGGGATTATCTCAATCTCCAAGGGAATGTTTTTTGCACTCATATGGCAAACTACAGGGAAGAGAATATTTTAGAGTTTGCACAAGTGCCAAAAGATGCTCTTCCAATAGAACTTAGTCCAATGATGGATTTTCATAGTGCACAAGGTAGTTTTGATTAAACTATTACTTGTGAGTACACTCAAGGTTAGGAAGACCTAGAGTGGTATGAGGGAAATCTATCATTTATCTTAGATGGGTTTGGAGTCAGTGGTTATGGAACCTTGTTCTATATCTCATAGGATTCTATGGTTTACTATCTCCATTATGATATGGTCAAGCCTATAATCTTGGCACCTTACACTTTCTTTTCATATTATTACTCCTTAGAGGATACATCATATGGACTTAGGTCATTTGGATGATGTTGTATGTCATGGGAGTGATAGTTTGGAAGTGGAAAGTATATGGGAGATAGTAGACACCACTCAGACGGTTTTCCCACCTTTAAGATGATCTCATATGAGACTTCTTAAGGGGAATGATACGGGGAAACAACACACAGAGATGACCATGTACATAGAGTACATGGGGTTCAGGGGAGTCTGAGCACTTTCTTCTATCATTAAGGACATTTCAACTACATTTTCGAGGACAAAAATGTTTTCAAGGGGAAGGAAAATGTCACATGAAATTCATACGATTATCTCACTATATGATATTAGAAGGTAGAAGAATTAAAAAGAGGAGTCTTGGAATGAGACTCACACAACAGTTGAGAGGCTTGGATGATGGCTGGGCAGCGAAAAAAACAGAAGTCTCTGTGTGTAGGATTGAGCGAGCAACATCATACGCAAAAGATTACGCAAAACTTTGCTAGAGTGGTATGTTGGGATCACTTCAGAAGTGCGTTGTGTGTGTTGCTCCAGAGAGCAAGGTTGATCTTTAGGCAACAATTTGTCGAGAGGGGGTCACATGCTTATAGCAATTACAACATCATCCTCCAATTGTCTTGTTGCCTTTCACATGCACACATCCTGATGAATGATGTGGTAGGATGCTACAAGGGAAGCACCTGGCAATGCATCATGATGTTTGGTTGCCTTCTTTTGAGCCAAAGCCATATGGACTCTCTCTCAGATGGTTTTGTTACTTAAAAGGAGGTAATGTGAGTATGGAAGATTCTAGTGTGCCTGCTACATGAGCTGATGTGTTATTGGGTATGGAGGATAAGGTAAATGGTGCAAGTCAAATTTTCCTTCTTGCTCCAGTAGAGGCCAAAAATGCTTGCTTCAAACAACTGAACACCAACTATTTACAAACAGTCAAGCTGTGGATCTCCGTCACTTTTCCTTTACATATTATTCCTAGGTTGTGAATATGAATTACCTAATGTGTCAAATTTTACAAATAATAGTAAGGGAAAGTCACATACTAAATGCAAAAGAGCACGAGATAGTGGTTATAACCACTTTCTAGATGGAGATGCATCACAAATGCAATCCAATTACTCATGGGAACCATAAAGCACCTTATGAAATACATCAAGAAGAAGGGTGGATTGTGGAAAACATAGGTGAAAGAGAAGGGTGGGAGGGTGGGCAAATGGGTAGAATGTAACCCAAATAGAGCACAAAATGATGGCAAAAGGGCCTTTCCCTATGAGTGGAGAGTTACATCACCAAGCTCTACAAGCACCACCACCAAGACAACCATCAATCACACCACCAAGACCTCCACCATGTGCTCGGATACCATGTAGAGAGTACATGCATGGAATCAAAATGAAAAGAAGAGTGTAATCACATAATGAAAGAGTGTGAGACTCAAAATGAGTAGAACATGAAGTGGGAAAATTCACATGGATTAGAGTGAGCTTGTCAATAGCTTCTAACCTATTACAAATGGGGGAGAGGCCCTCTTTATATAGAGTTGGAGGGGCTCTCCAAAGTACATCAAATATCAGATAATTCGCCTTGAAGGAAAATGAATACACAGGGAGAAGCAAATGGCAAGGTACCCAAATATAAAAGAGATACAATATAAAAGGGAAATAAACTAAGAATGGAGTGCCTCCTAGATAGAAAATGGAGATTCACTCATGCAAATACAACTGGAATGATGTAGGAGAAATCATGTTGTCAATAGAGGGGCTATTGTAGGTGAGACTAATGGTTGAGTGGGAGTCATAGGTGAGGAGATTGTGATAATTGATGGTGTGCTTTGGTGTGGAGGTGTTTCAAAATTAGAGATGATATCTCATGATATCTCACTAGTGATTAGTGGTGGTGAGTGGGCAATGGCAAAGGTGATGGTGTCAATAAATGGGATTAGTGGTGGTGTGTGGCCTCAAAGAGCAGGTCTTTGTGATATGTTGGGATGTATTAGCACTTGAATGTTGGTGCTAGTGTTGTTTACTAACCTACTCGACATTTCTCATAGCCATCTTGTAGTCCTTTTGTGAGAAAATGGAGGGCATCAATTACTCCAAGTGCATTGGTAAGCAAATGCATCATTTCAATAAAAGGTACATCAAATCTATTGTTAGTAAGTTCTTGTTCTAGTAGAGCATGGCTTGTTTCAATGTTTGATTGTTTTCTAGCTTGAACCTCTTCCATTCTATTATATAATTGTATCAATGAGTCCATATCGACTAGATTCTTAGGTGATTGCTCTTCCTCATCCCCTTCATCCTCTTCTTCATCTCCATGTTGCTTCTCTTCCTATTGTTCTCGTTCTTCCTTTGTGTTTGTTTGAGAGCTTGGGTACCTAGATCCTTCATACTCTTGCGAGAAAAAATGTATTTGAAAAGTGAAAGTGAGTGTGAGGGTCATTCTTGGGGTTAGGAATTTCCAAGTCAAATTTGGGGCCCACTTCATTTGTGAATATTTCACTGATAGGAAACATGAAGCACTCTACTACGATGGCTTCAATGTGCATGATATTAGCTTTGATAGTAACTTGCTCTTATATGAATTGCTCTTTTGTGACAATAGTTATAGGTCATGGTAATCGGATGTGTTAATGGGGGGATGATGAGAGCTGATCGTGATTAGAGCTATTCCTATTAGTGATGGTAAGGGTGTGGGTGAAGTCTTCATTGGTTGCAGGCATGTGATATTTCCTCACATTCGTTTCTCTTGATAAGATGTAGAGCCTATACCTTCTTTGAATGTTTGTAATTGACCTCAAGTTAGTGCTCTTTTAATAGGTATATCATAGGCCAACACAATTTGAGGAATGACACAATAGCCATTGAGCACTTAATTTTGTGGCCAGCTTGCATTTTCCACATATAGTTGGTGCATAATCCATACTGGTAGATCAATACAAAGTAAGGCATTTTGATCCAAATACAAATTAAACTAGATCAGGGGTGCAACAAAATACTCAACTAAGCTCAATTCGTCCCAAATTTGGCACAACTCATCCAAATTTTATAAGGTCACGAATTCTCGAGAGAAGAATTGAAATCTTCCCTATTGATGATCAAATTCTAACTTAGCATCCCAAATATTCTTTGCAATTTCTAGGGGGCCATAAAAACCTTGAAACCAATGTGACTTAGCATGAACTCTATTGGTGTGGTTCATGGGGCGATCCTCAATTGGTATTTCTCTCTAGAAATCAATGAACTCTTGTGGTTGGAGAAGCGAGTACTCCTCAACTAGGATAGACCTATAGTTGATCGGCATTGAGCTTGGTCAAGCCATTGCCATTGGATAAATTTGAAATACTAGTGATACTGCTAAGAAAAGGAAAATTATATGTTAATATGGTTGGAGATACTAGATCCTAGTATGGAGAGATCATGGCGCCTTGCAATATTGACGAATTCACTTGTGAGTTCCTATGGGTGCATTGTGAAATTGGGCTCAATGTGCTTCTATTTCCTAGATGCATACTTGGAGAATGCATGGAGCATTTTGTCACGATATCCATGGGGACTAAGCATGAAGATTATCCTTGACCCAAATTTGCTTCATTTTGTTGGTTTTTGCCTTACTTCTCTAGAAACTTGGAGCTTGATCTACCTGTCCATATTGCTTTACTCCCTACACATGCTTGTGGAAGGGATGCACTGGAGGGTCCTTCGTGAAGATGATATGATCCTTTGGAAAAGAAGGGGGCTCCAACACATGACTTGTGTGCCCATACGAGTTGGAATTGCATTGCTCTAAGGACTTAGGGTCACATCGGACATGTGTGGCTTGGGAACAAGAAGGGTCCTTGCATTCCAGTTCGATCTTAAGGCACTATTTATTTATCCAAACATGGAGTCTCTTTCTGAAGTTCAAATCCTCTTCGTGATTGCATATCTTGTCTTGGCCTAAGATTAAATATTCTGTGAGATTGCTATCATCACATACTTGGAGCTTGTTCATTAGGGGTACCTATTGTAGAGTAATCAACATTTTTGCTTCCCCTAAACATGTTCTACACTAATGTAGTTGGGCATTACTTTTTCCTTCTAAGGTTTCTAGTTGCATTACACCTCTCATAGAAAGTCTTTTGATTATCATCAGTCCATGACCACATTTTTCTTACTCACATGTGTGTTGTTTGATCATATAGAGCAATTATAATAAATTTCCAATGTTTAAGCCTTTGTCTTTCACATGTGCATCAAAGTAGGCTCTCTTCTTCTTCTTGGCCACATATATTCTTGCTGCTTCCCTTAGTTTTGTTTCTCCTAAGCATTCTATAAGGGTATCACAGCATTTTGGTCAAAGACCATCTAAAAAGGAGTTGTATTGAGTATCTTTTTATAGGCCACTCGATATGCCCAAATAACATGATGTAGCTATTTGTCCCAATTAGAGTGTTTATTATCCACTAACTTGATTAGTACAGTACATAAGATTTTGTTTGTACTCTTAGCTTTTCCATTACCTTGAGAATGATATGGTGCTAGTTTCTTGTGAATCACCATGATATCTCACAATAAGTATTCAATTACTTCGTTCAAGAAATGCATTCCTCTATCAGTGACTAGTTCTCTCGAAAGTCGATACCCCTTGAAAACATTCTTAGATAAGAATCTAGCCATGGTTTGGGTATCATTATTACATGTGGCTCTTAGTTCTACCCACTTGGTTATGTAGTTTGTGGCCACTACGATGTACTCAGAATGCGAGTTCTTAGTCAAGGTATTAATGGGTCCCACAAAGTCTATGCCCCATTTAGAGAGTGCACATACTCCCATCATGGGTCTTAGTGGCATATCATCTTTTTTTATTGGATATTGAGCTCTTTGGAAAATGCCACAATGTTTCACAAAGTTTTTCACATTTATGTAAAGTGTGGACCACCAAAAACCTGAAAATAGAATCTCTTTGATAACACGATCGAGTCCAAAGTGTCCATCTGCAACACCATTGTGTGCAATTTCTATTACTCTGAAATAATTGTTCTCGTGTATGCATAATGTCAAATATTCATGTTTCCCTTGTTTGTATAAGTTTTTCTCAACTAATGCATAATCATGTGCTTCTTGAGCTAGAATCCTTTGCTTGGAGGCTATCATCTCTTTTGGAAACTCTTTGTTTTAGGAAGCCAACTAGAGGGTCGCTCCAATAAGGTATTAGCAAAACTTGATATAATGTACATTGTTTGGCTAGAGGTTTGCTAGTACAAGTCGGACACTGCTCAATTAGGTCATGCAGATTAGACTCCATTGCTAATCAGTATACACCTAAATGTTTCAATATTGGCAGGATTCTTTGTTTAGAATAGTGTTTTCCTAAGGAACCTCCATGTGCTAATTGTAAACATATATGGTGTTCCTCTTTGTTCATAGATCATGCTAAAATTCCTTGATCATCTTGCTTATAGATGCTTCCTGCTCATATATGATACTTTTGCAATCTTATTATTTCATTTTCCTTCATTCATACTATCACATCAAGATTGGAACAAGTTGTTCTTCCCAATTTTTAAAACTATATCTAGGGTGAACAAATATGCATCAAGAAGTTCATCCCGCACCTTGTAGAGATCTCATAAGTGGGTGTTTCCATTTCACACCATTAGTTCAAAGTCATATTCCATTAATGAGAGTTGAGATACAATCATTTTTTTGCATCAGGGTATTTTAGTTAGTGGCCATGACTGAAAGCAGTGATGTATTCCATATGTTCGTTGTTGAGGATAAGTTGGAGTACCAATTACCCATTATGGGCTTATATGATGTCTCATGTATTGGTTGCAAAACGAGTGTGGAATATTAGTTGCTAAAGGTGATGTAGATGGCATGGAAGATGGTGATATTCTTCATGTTCCTGTTTGTGCTACGGTTCTTGCTACAACTACTACAGAGAAAATTTGTTGGGATAAGAGAGATGTTCAGGCACATGCATTGATAGCCTTGTCTGTCAAATGTGCTATTTGTCCTCACATTTATGCTTGCAAAATAGCTAAGGATGCTTGGGATACATACCACTTTATACTAGGCAAGGAATGAGGCTCATGTTGCTTACCTTCGAAAACAATTGGAGAGGAAGCACATGAATGAAGGTGATTCCATGGATAATTTTCTGACAAAGATCAAAAATTTGAAAGAACAGTTGATTTCTGCTAATGAAGTCTTGCCTGACAGTTCAGTTGTGTAGGCTCTTTTGATGTTCTTCCCGATTCATATCGGAGTTTTGCTTATGCTCTTTGTTTGATGATGAAAGGTAGTCCAAACACCTTAACATTTGAGGAGTTAATCTCTATTGTATTGTAGGGAGATTAGTCTAGGCAAAATAGGTCCATTATGCATGTTGTAGATCAAGCTTTCCTGGCTAGATAGAAGGCAAAGGTAAATGGAGCTCTTCTATTGGTAAGCAAAAATCTTCTAATTTTGCATAATCAAAGAAGGATGATAGAGACGAGAAGAAAACAGAAAAGAAGAAATTGTTTTGCAAATATTGTAAGGGAAATGATCATGCCATAAAGAGCTTTCCAAAATTGGTTTCTAAAGAGGCAAGGACGAAAGAGGCTGGAATGATTGTTGCAGAGGGCTCTACATCCAAAACAGAGTCTACTAATCTTGTGCAGAATGAAGAACGGGTGTTTACTACTGTTTGCAGTTTTGACCCATCTTCACATGAATAGTGTATGTCTATAGTAGACTCAGATGTTTGGTACTTTGATAGTGGGGCAACTACACATATTACCTTGGAGTGCAATTTCTTCACTTCACTTAAGCATGCCCGTATAGGGAATACTATCACATGCGACAACAACTCCTCTTATCCTGTTATGGGAGTTGTTAAGGTCATTTTGGTTACTATTGATGGTAGTTCTTTTACATTGTCAAATGCTTTATTTGTGCTAGGGATCAAGAAGAATATGTTATGAGTTTCAGATTTAGCCAAGATTGGCTTGATTGTGAAATTTATTGGTGATACATGTACAGTTCATGATCTGTCAAATGGCAATCTCATTATTGCTTCTGACATTTTATGCTGTGGGGTGTATAAGCTCATAGACTATGAAAAATCGATGAATGATTCAACATGTGTAGTACATGATTCTCAGGCTTTGTGAGATGCAAAGATTGGCATGCATGCTTTGGTCATCTAAATTTTGCTTGTTTGCTACGCCTGCAGAAATCTGAAATGGTGTCCTCTTTGCCCAAACTTGATGCACCTATTAAACATGTATGTGAAGGCTGTATTTTGGAAAAAATGCTACGTTCCTCCTTCCCAAAAGATGGTTCAGTGCGAGCTACTCAGAAATTACAACTTGTTCACTGTGATGTCTCTAGTGCTATGCAAACACCCTTGTTTGGAAACTATCTTTACTTTGTGACTTTCACCGATGATTTTTCCAGTCATGCATGGATACATCCATTGAAAGCAAAGTCCGAAGTGTTTATGTGCTTCAAACACTTTCTAATTTTGGTTGAAAATCTGTCAACATGTAAAGCGGGCACTCTTTGTTCTGATCGGGGGGGGGGGGGGGGGGGGGGGGGGGGGATATATGTCTTCTGACTTTAATGTGTTTCTGGCTAAGCATAGGATAAAACATCAGTGTAAAATGGTGTATAAACCTCAACAAAAATGGAGTTGCTAAAAGAAAGAACATGTCACTCATGGAGATGGCAAGGTGTATGGTCAAGAGTCAGGATTTACCACATAGTTTTTGGCTTACGACTGTCATGTATGCAACATATGTATTTAATAGGTGTCCCACTAAAGCATTGCACTCTATCACTCCATATGAGACCTTGCATGGTTGCAAGCCATCTCTTGCTCACCTGCATGTTTTTGGTTGTCTGGCATATGCATTAGTGCCTAAACAACAACACAAGAAAATGGATGATAAAGTAGTGAAATGTATTTTTGTTGGGTACAAGTTTGAAATAAAAGGCTATCATTTGTATCGTCCACAGACTAAATGCATTTTGGTTAGCTATATGCTATTGTTTTTGTGGAAGATGTTATTCATCCATTACTTTCATTTACAAAGGAGACATCACTTAGCTCCAAAGACATGTATGATTTTGATGTGTGAAACATCACAAGAAATGAATTAATGTGACACTAGAACACATCTATGGTCACCATTAACTCAATGCTTCTCCAAACTTTGAGAAATGATTGCTTAAACTAAGAACTTTGCTTCTTCAGAAATTTCTAGTCACTAGAATGACATATCTTCACTCTTTTGATTACTTCTCTTAGCACAAATCTTGTTTTGCCATGATCTTTTGACTAATGAAAGTAGAAGAGAAGAGCTTTCCAACAAGCTATTAGTTGCTAAAAACTGAGCACTACACACCAAGTTATGACCTTCCCAATATGACCCTATATGAGCGGCCAAAATAGGAAACCTTGCCTGTTTAAGTAAAAAACATGTCCTTGTTATGCAAATTCGATGCTTTGCATCAACTTGGTGCATAAAAGGCCACTTTTTCAGCATGAACTCGATGTCGGGCATCGACTTCCCGCATAAAACCATACCTTTTTAGGCACAAACTCAACAAGTGAATCTTAGGCGTAGAAAATAAGAAGTTATCAGCTACAACTTGATGACAGGCATCCAATTGATCCAACATTACAATAGCAGTTGTTTCTTACCATTTGGTTTAGGAACAAGTTCCCATGTCTTGTTCTCCTCTAGTGCATTGAATTCTTCCTTCATCGCTTCTTCCCATTGTTTCTTACCTTTTGTTTCATCATAGTTCTAAAGTTCTTCATCATCTTTGACCATATATGCATAGTTATTTTGAGTGATGTAAGAAGTATCATAAGAATACCCTTCTGGTTGTCTTCTTGTCCTACTTGACCTCCTTGGTTCATATTCATGTGTGCCTGGATACACCTCTTCATCAAATATAGGAGCTTCTTCATTTCTTCTTGTTAATCCACTTCTGGATGTACTTGCTTGCATATACTCTTCATCTCTATGCAACTGCACAATTGATTTTCCTTTCACACATCTTCTTACCTCTTCTTCAAATTCTACAAGTGTATGACTTTGATCTGCATACCAACTTTTCTGTTCATCAAATGTAACATCTCAAGAAACAGGAAATTGTTTGGTTAGAGGATTCCACAACTTGTAACCCATCCACTTTTCATCATAACCAATGAACATATATTTTTTTGCCTTTGGTTCAAGTTTATTTCTAATTTGTGATGGCACATAAGCATATGCAATTGATCCAAACACTTTACAATGATCTAGTGTTGGTTTCTTACCCACCAAGCTTCATATGGAGTCATTCCATTTAGAGTTGCACATAGTAGTCTATTCACAAGATATGAAGCTGTATTTACAGCCTAAGCCCAAAGATAATTTGGACAATTCTTCTCCTTCAGCATAGCTCTAGCAAACTCAAGCAAAGTCCTATTTCTTCTTTCTACTACACGATTTTGTTGTGGTGTATACTTGCAGGTTATTACTCTCTTAATACCTGCATTCCAAAGATAATCATTGAACTCTTGGAAGAAGTATTCTCCCCCTCCATCAAACCTCAGTCTCTTAAGCTTTTGACATGTGACTCTCTCTGCATATGCATGAAAATGCTTGAAAGCTCCAAACACTTCTGATCTTTCCTTCAAAACATATAAAGTTATCCATCTTGTAGCATCATCAATGAAAAGAACATAATACCTTGAGCCACTCATAGATCCTTCTTTTGTTGGTCCCCATACATCCACATGAATGAGCTCTAGTACTCCATCATGTTTGAATCCTTTCTTCTAAAATGGTAACTTGTGGCCTTTTCCCATCTGACATGCTTCACATTTATAAATCATATGTTGACTCTACACATTTGGTAATCCTAGTACAGACTAATTTGCAACCATAACTTTAATTCCTCTTTCATTGAAATGACCTAATCTCTTATGCCAAAGAACAAGTTCTGTAATCACTTCTTCACCATGTGTGAGAAAAGCTTGACCAATTTTCCCTTGCACTCTTAAAGTAAAGAGTCTACCTTCTTTCTTACCACACACAATTTGATTATATACTCCTTCATTTGTAAACCTAACTTAAAAACCTTTTTCAACAATCTATCCCACACTATTTAAGTTTTTGGGTATTATGGGAACATACAAAACATTGGTTAGCAAACCTGCTCCACTCTTGCATTTCACTTTTCCAATTGAATGTACACTATGTCTTCTATTATCACCTGTTTGAATTGTATGACTAGAAATGCCTTTTCCCAATTCTGACATCAATTCTATGTTTCCTGACAAATGATTAGAACATCGAGTCAATGTAAAATACCTTTAGATCTTCTTTATTTGATGTGTTGATTGAATTCATCATCAATGATGTATGACTTTCATTCTGTGTGTCATTTGCATAATTGTAGTAGGTAGTGTTGTAGGATTGATCCTATCCCCAACTTCTTCCTCCACCTCTACCATAGCCTCCTCTTTGACTTTGTTTACATCTTCCACTTCTGCCTCTGCTATTGTTATTCTGATTTTGATTTGATCCTTGTTGATTATGCCAATAGTCATGAGCCAAATGATTACTCAATCCACAAATCCAACAAGCCTTCTTATTGTTATTCTGATTACCTCTTCCTCTTCCAAAGCCTCTTTCTCTTCCTCTGCCAGTGCCTTTACCTCTTGCATAATAAACTTAAGAACTTGATTCCTCTTCATCCTTTGCTTTACCTTTATCTCTTTTCTTCTTGTTTTTCATGTACATTGTAGAACTTTGTCATTTATCTCCATCTCCTTTCAAGTCTTGCTTAAATGTGAGCATCAAACCAAGGAATTGATTCAAATCTGGAACATAATGATTCAAAGAAAGTTTTGTTGACAAGACAAAAGGTTTCCACCTTTCATCTCCTCTCAAACCTGCAAGCAATTGAGCAATCAATCTGTGATCTTCAATATCTTCATCTATGGATCCAAGACTATCTGCTAGATCCTTCATCTTAGTGACATAATCACTAATACTTTGACTTGGCTTTTTCTTGAATGTTGTAGACTCTGACCATAGACTTGATTTCCTTGCTTTGGTAGTACTTTGGAAATGATATTCCAATGCATTCTATATATCTTCAGCTGATTCCAATTCTCTGATGTGTGGTAGCAAATACTCTGAAATTGTATTATAGATGTAGGTCTTTGCACTTGCATCCTTCTTCTGCCAAAGCTTTAAAGCATCCAGTTCTTCTTTCTTTGGTTAGCTTTCATCTTCAAATACTGGCTTCTCTTCTTCACCTGTTATGTACACCGTGAGATCCTTACTCCTAAGCAAGGCTTCCATTCTCATTACCCATACAGGATAATTATCTCTGTCCAGTTTGTCAATGGAGATATGATATGCCATAGTTCTTTGCTTCTCCTTCAACCTGTGAGTTTAAAGGCTAAAGAATAATACCTTTTGGAGTTCTTTGTGTGTGAATATACTTTTGAAGTAACCTTTTGATGCCTTGTGTCTTTGAATACTTCAACTTTCAAACTTTAATGAAAACTTTTACAAAATTTCTCATATCTTTGATGCCTTCTGCTCTTTAGAACCTTTCTGCTCTGATACCACTTGTTTATGTGTGAAACATCACAAGAAACGAATCAATGTGACACTAGAACACCTCTATGGTCACCATTAACTCAATGCTTCTCCAAACTTTGAGAAGTGATTGCTTAAACTAAGAACTTTGCTTCTTCATAAATTTCTAGTCACTGAAATGACACACCTTCACTCTTTTTCTTATTTCTCTTAGCAGAAATATTATTTTGCCACCATCATTTGGTGGATGAATATTGAAGAGAAGAGCTTTCCAATAAGCTACTATTTAAAAAATTAACCAGTGCAAACAAAGTTATGACCTTCACAATATGAGCCTGTATGAGCTACCAAAATAGGAAACCTTGCTTGTTTAAGAAAAAAACATATCCTTGTTATGCAAATTCGATGCTTGGCATTCACTTGGTGCATAAAAGGCCACTTTTCAGCATGAATGCGATGCTGGGCATTGACTTCCCGCATAAAAACTTACCTTTTCAGGCACAAACTCAACAAGTGAATCGTATGCATAGAAAATAAGAAGTTATTAGCTACAACTTGATGTCAGGCATCGAATTGATTCAAAAACCTCCTCTTTTTAAAAACTTTACAATAGTAGTTGAAGCAGGTAGATAAAAACAATGACTTATCATCTCAGTCTCGATGACACACATCGACTTGCTTAGGAAAGTTGAACTTCTTAAATCATTGCCAGAATAGGCAAAGGATGAAGATGGAGGAGAGAGTCTCATAAACATAACTTTACTTCTTCTCATAAGTATGAGAAACTCAGAAGTTTACAGGTGCTTTCTCACTCAGAGAAGCCCAACTATACTCAATCATACAAAATGAACTCCTCACATTCTATCAGTCTCTCTTGCTCTCTGCGTCAGTTGATACAAACTAACTTATATAGATTTTCTCAATCTCATGACTTTTGAAAATTCTAGAACTAAAGTTAAGTCTAACTTTACAAATATAATACATGTGTGAAATTGTCCCTTCACATAGGCATGTGCTTTTCTTCTTAGACTTTGACCTTCAAATTAATGTCCAGTTTGTGATTGATTCTCTAACATATGACACTTTGCTGCCTCTATTTACAGGTGGAAGTCTAGTGCTAGTCCTAATGTGGCAAGTTCTCACTATTTATAGGTTTCATGTGATGAAGAAGATCATTCCATTTTTTATGCAGATTTAGATGATGCACTTTTTAATGAGAGATCTCATATTGAGGAGGCAAAAACTATGCCAAAATGGCTAGTGCAGACTTTGCATGACAAAAAACTAGATGCAGATCTATCATATCATACTCGTTCAGGCCCTCATAATGCCTCTTTTGCATCAGATTGCTACGTTATGTCTGCCTCTAGTCTCTGTGATGAGAATGAGCTTGTTTCATTTGATGAGGCACAAAATTCTCAAAATTGGATGGCTGCTATGCAATCAGAATATGATGCTATCATGAAAAATGGTACTTGGTCTTTATGTGACTTTCCTTCTAGCAAGAAGGCCATTGGCACTAAGTGGGTATAAAAGCTGAAGCGTAATCGTGAAGGAACAATTGACATGTATAAGGCTAGGCTTGTTGTAAGGGGTTATGTGCATGAAAGAGGTATTGTTTGATGAGACATTTGCACCTACATGCCGAATGACTACTGTTCATAGCATATGTGCACTTGCAACTCATCATGGTTGGAATGCACATTAGTTGGACATTAAAATTGCATTTCTGAATGGTGACTTGCATGAAGAAGTGTATGTTTTTCAACCTCGCGGCTTTGTGCAAAAGGGGCATGAAAACCAAATGTGCAGATTGAAAAAGGCATTAGATGGTTTGAAACAACCACCATGTGCTTGGTATGAAAAGATACATGCCTATCTGATTGCACATGGTTTTGAGAACAATCCAACTAAGAGCACCTTATACGTTAAGCGTGCAAATGATGTGCTTCTCATCATTGTTATATATGTTGATGACATGTTGCTCACTGGTCCTCATGAGAAGCATATTGATGATTTTAAGGCTGATGTGCATGCCTCGTTTGAGATGTTAAATTTGATTTCATCATTATTTGGGCATTCAATTTATGCAAGTTGATGGCAGAATAACTTTGTGTCAAACAAAATATATTGTCACATTATTGCAACACTTTGGCCTTGAAGAGTGTAAACCCATTGTCACTCTTATGGGGATAGGTTTATGGTTGAGTCTTCATGATGCGGGAGATGCATTTGATGTTGTTCTCTATCAATAGGCTATTGGATGCTTGATTTACTTATGCATTACTCACCAAATATTTTATTTGTTGTATCATGGATAAGGAGGTTTATGCATTGCCCAGGTGTCAAGCATTGGTAAGCAGCTAAGCAGATCTTTTACTACTTTAGTGGTACCTGCATACTTGGATTGTTTTTTCCCAAGGGGGGATCACTCTTTCTAGATTTACATGCTTTTTGTGACTCGGACTGGGCTGGTTGCTATGACACTCATGTGTCCAATGGTTTTTGCTTCATGCTTGGTAGCTCATGCATATCTTGGTTGAGCAAGAAGCAACCTACTATGGTCACTTCTAGTTGTGAGGCTCAGTATAGGGCAACTTTCACAGCAACTCTTGAGTGTGTGTGGCTCAAACACCTTATGGCTGATTTGGGTGTTGGTCAGTCTTCTACCACTACCATCTTCACTTATAGTCAGAGTGCATTGGTAGTTGCAAGGAACCCTTGTGTTCCATGCTTGCACTAAGCACATTGAGGTGCACTATCATTATGTCAGGGAGAGGTTGTCTGTTGGAGAGATCAGTTTGGCATATGTGCCCACACAAGAGAACATTGCAGACCTTTTCACAAAGGCTCTACCTAGGGAAAAGTTTTAAGCTTTCCGTAAAGCTTTGGGCATACTTCCTTTTGTGGATTGATTCCACATAGCTTGACACTTCTTTATACATGAGTGCCAGTTCCTTGTTCACCGCATCACTCCCAGGGGGATTTGATGATATATTTAGGTAGTGATGTATGTGAACACACTAGGACTATCACGACACGTTTTTCCCTCTTTAGGAGTTTCCCCCCACCCCCCCTGTATAGAGACTTATAACCCTAAGAGGTTAGATATCTTTGCACATTCTAGTGGTAATACATTTAGTATTGTGTATTGTGCTCCAAGCGTCTTCTTCTTCCTTGTGCTATTCACGTGTTTCTGTAGACCTTGAACTCCAACAATTTTTGCACTTGCCATTCCACTCAAAATTGGTTAGAAGGATTGCGTATGATTGCATACATATCTATGAATCATCTATAATAACCACAATGGCCCATTAAAGCTTGTACTTCCTTGAGAATTCTAGGTTGTGGTAACTCTACTATGGTTCTCACTTTATCCTATTCTATTGAGATTCCATTTTTCAATACTATGTGACCTAAGAATTTCCCTTGTCGAACCATGAATACACAATTCTATAGATTTAAGCACATTTGGTATTCTTCACATTTATCAAATATCTATCCGAGCTCTAGGATATGATTTTGTCTTATATGGGAGTGTGCACACCGATCATCCACATAGAGTTATAGGTTTTTATGCAAGAACTGCTGGAAGAAATGACATCTTAGTCATTGGAAAGTAGCTAGGGCATTGGTGAGGTCAAATGACATCACTCAAAAGGCATAGATTCCCCATTTAGTGCCAAAAGGCATCCCATTTTGATCTTCAAGGGTTATATCTACTTGATCTTAACTTGCAAATCCATCCAAGAAACTATATAATTCCTTTCCTGCTACATGTTCTAGTAGATGCTCCATGATCAAAAGCAGATAACTATCCTTGATGTTGGCTGCATTAAAACTCTTCAACTTAATACACAAATGCAATTTTCCATTCTTCTTGGGCACAAGTGCAATGGGGGGACCCATTTAGTGTACTCAATCTCATAGATAAATCCAACTTCCTTCGGTCCATCAATTTCTTCCTTTATTTTTGTTGCATATGTATTATTGTAAGCGTATTTGTTGGCACTCAGGGTCAGACATGAAGCATGGCAATGTGTTGAAGAAGTTGACACACTAGAAGAGGGAGCATGTAAGGAGCTCAAAGAAGTATATGTCAAGTTTTTCAGAAGAAACGCCTATCAAAAGAGTGATTTTGATCACTAAAAACCATTATAAATATCATTTCATGTTTTTGCACATCCATTTTTACAAGCCGACTAGTTCTTCAACTTGATGAATGTAATAAAGTAAGTCTATGATCTAAGGATCCGGCTGGTTCAGATGGATGTGAAATCCGACACCATTTGGTCATCCGTATGTATGACCAAAGATCTTGAGTCTAGACTTACTAGAAGGTCATTTACTATTGTAACCAAGTGATCCACTTGGCCTAGTGGTTAAGTCTGAAGGATGTGAAGGAGGAGGTCTTGGTTTCAACCCCCATGGGGTACATGGGGAGGGTGTTTTGCCCAAAGAGTGCTAGAACCTTCTAGAAGCATCCACTTGAGTTAACTCTGGTTAACTCGGACATGGTGCACATGTAGTTACATGGCTCACACTTGGATGATTAGAGTCCACCTGCCCAAGAAGACATACCCTTGGAGAGAGCTATACATAGAGACATATGGTTGGGAGGAGAGTCATCTCACTAACACGAGGTGCATTGGTATCAGAGCAAGCTTTCATGGTGACCGTGGTTGCTCATCATCTTTCTTAAGCTCTCATGGAGTCCTTATAGGATTCATTATCATCCTTTTCCAAGAAAGACCTTCTATGGAAAGCTTCATATTTCATCTTCTTTATGAGAATGATCTCTTGATCATTTATCTCCAACTCCATGTGTGGCGGTTTTGGTTGTGCATGTGCAGAGATCATGGTGGAGGAGGAGACAGAATTAGTTGAAGGGTGATGTCCAAAACTTGGAGAGAAATTAAAAGAATAAACGTTTTCATCAGCTTTGCAACCACGAAGACTTGAACTCTTAACCTCCATTTAAGAGTACACCTACTGCACCAATCAGAGTAGCATCTTTGGTGACAAGAGATTCTTGGCTTCCTCTTAGTATATCAAACTCTATAGCTACATCCGTTAGTGTGAAATTTAACAGAGCTCTATGCTCTTATTACCCACATCACAAAGATCTCTAGAAGATGCTGTGCGGGAATAGAACCCAAAACCTCGACTTACAGCAACCTTCTCTTATCTAAGAGAGCAACACACATTGGTGACTTGATATGTGAATATAAACAAGAGCTTAGTAATGGTGTTGCACAAGCTCATATCAGAACCAAAATGGAACGCCATATAGGAATCAAGCCCGTGACCTCAAGTCCTCAGAGCTTCCCATATCCATCACAACAAGGAGGGTTCATGAAAGTTGTCTAATTCTAATGAAGTCTTTGTGCCACGCTGGAGAAGCTCACAAGCAAAGGTGTTAATCTTCATAGCACAGATCTGGGTTTCAAACCGATGACATCAAACACAAAGAACGAAACTCTATTATCCGCCAGCTCCACGCATGTTCATGAGGGAATATCTACATAACCAAAATTGGGGGAATCGGGTGGAAGCAACTGGTTTTGAACTCTCAACCTCTATAATTGATTATGCTCATCTTACCCACTCCTCCGAAGACGTCCATGATTTTGACGAAGATTACAAGTGTGGATCTCAGAATCTTATTGTTCTGATTGAAGAGCTGTTGGAAGCAGCCAGAGACATAGAAGACGCGGAAGCATGTAACAACAGAGCAGGGAGCCAGTCAAATCTTTTTTCAAAGAATCATGTTCTAAAATAACTTTTCAAAAACCTCCAACAGTGATTTTTATCACTATTGTAACATATGTAACATAGAAAACCCCATTTTGTAATCCATAGCTCCATTTTGTGCAAGCCGAGGAGTCCTCGAGCTTGAGGAGCTTAGGTAGAACAAGCGTATCAATTTTCGTTATTTTTAGACACCGTTTACCCTTCCAAACAGTATCTAGGACTTAATTTTTAACTAGGCCGGTCACTAGATGTGAAAGCGGTCAAAACTAGTCTAGAAACTATAAAAAGAGCTAGAGAGCTCATTTTTGAGGTTGGTTGGTATGAGCTTAGAGTTCTTTTGAGCTTGTAATAGTGTTCTTGAGTAATAGAGCTAATTTCCCACCTTCCATTGTGTCTTGCTTGTCTCTTCGTAGTGTGTGTGCATTTCTATGCTTCTCACCTTCACTCTCACTTCATCTCACATTCACGATCTTCATATCACTCGTATCTCTTCCGTGGATTGACATTAAGGAGGTGGAGCTTCTTAATGTGGTTCTCACCATTGTGCTAGAGCAACACCAAATTTGGCGCCGTTGCCGGGGATCGAGTCTAGGACGAATGTGTGATGGTAAGAGTATAGCAAGAAGTGGCGTTGGAAGGTAAAAATTTGAGTTTTTGTTGTTGTTTTTACTTAGTTTTTAGTGTTTTTCACCTCCCCCACACTCCATCTTCATCACCGCATCATCATCTTCATCTCCAAAAAAATCAGAAAATTCACCATATCCACCCATTCTCCTCATTTCCCCTCATTTGTGCATGCGAGAGAGTGAGAGAGAGCTTTTGTGCTTGTGTGTGCTTTTGCTTTCTTGAGTTTTCTTGCAGGAACAGTACTCCAGTGCATCAGGAAGGCTGCAAAAAGGTAAGAAAATCACCTTCTGTCAGAAATTTCCAAGTGTGTCAGACCATCGCGATGGTCTGCAAACTTTGGAATTTTTGGTAAGCGACCACACAGGCGTGTAGGCGACCCTTGCGCTTCTACGAATCCACAGATGCATTTCAGAAATTCTCAGTTTGGTGGACCATCGCGACGGTCTCAGACCATCGCGATTGTGTCACACCATCGCGATTGGCTCACGCCATCGCGACGGCTCGGTCGGACCATCGCGACGGTCTCACGCCATCGCGACGGTTCATTTGGACCATCGCGACGGTTCGCAGACCATCGCGACTGTTCGGTTGACCCCACACCATCGCGATTGGCTCACGCCATCGCGCGGACGGTGCCACGTGGCAAGTTGGACCATCGCGACGGCTCGCACCCTTGCACCATCGCGACAACCCGAAATTTTGGACCATCGCGATTGGCTCACGCCATCGCGCCCAGACCATCGCGATTGGCTCAAGCCATCGCATCTGTGACCATCGCGACGGTTCACTTTGGACCATCGCGATTGTGCACGTTGACCGTTGACTGATGCCATCGCGATTGTCCGCCTGATCGAGCCATCGCGACGGTTCACACTCACGCCATCGCGATTGTCCACTTTCACGCCATCGCGACGGTTCACACTCACGCCATCGCGGTTGTCCGCCTGATCGAGCCATCGCGACGGTTCACACTCACGCCATCACGATTGTCCACTTTCACGCCATCGCGATTGTCCATTTTCACGCCATCGCGACGGTTCACCCTCACGCCATCGCGACGGTCCCAGACCATCGCGATTGTCTCACGCCATCGCGATTGTGCACCCCCATCGCAAAATTTAGGGTTTCAATTTTTGGCCAATTTTGGGGCTATTTTTGGGAAATTTTTGGGTGATTAGACTCATAGGAGACCCCTTAGCTCATATTTGGAGAAAAACCTGTTTGTTAGTTTTTACCCCCCAGGGCCTGAACGGTCATAACTTTTTCATCCGAAGTCCGTTTTTTGAGCTTAATAGCTCGTTAGAAAGCTCTCTACGAGTACTACGTGACCTCAACTGTTTTTTTTCTTAAAGGATACGTCTATTTTTAGACAAGCTATTTTGAGGTTGACCTAGTTTGGGACTAGAAAGCCAGGGGGCAAGCATTAAAAAGTTGGGCAAAAGGGAAGGGACTTAAAAGGTGTATATAACCAAGTGCTTGATCATCCAGCTGTGAATTGGTCTAATATTGAATTTTTTCCAGGTCTGGCAAGGGCAATCGAAGGCAACCAAGGCAAGGCAGTGAAGGGCATAAAGCTTGGGAAGCACGGCTTCTTGGGCATCAGAGCAACCAGAAAAGCTGACTCGAGGTTGGAAGATTACTCAACCCCCTCAGTCAATTCTTAGCTTATGATAAACGTTAGCATTGTGGATTAAGACGATAGGAACGCCTCAAGTTCAAGAGAGTTAAATTTATCAAATTCAAGACTAAAGTAAAGGTGTGTGACACGAAAACCTAAAGGAAGGAACATAAGTCTGACGGAACGAGAACTCAAAATTATAACAGAAAGTCGAATTCCTGACGCATACATTAAGACAAGAATCTAAAGAAATCTAAAAAGAATCAAGACAGTAATAACAAAGAATCATTGACGATCTGAGCGTGTACTGAGTGTGCAAGGAACAAAATTAATGAACCTTAGATCGGGCAAACATATAGGTAAGTCAGACCGACGAAGCCTTAGATCATCAGAGGCAAGTGTAAGAACTACTGCACGATCGTGGGCTCAACAATTGAACACTAGTTATCCCTACGAGAGCTCAAATACTAGTGAATCAGAAATGGCATTTAGCACAGAAAGACCAGAAGGAGGGTCGAATGTAGCCTATTTAGAAAAACCAGAAGGACCCTATAGAACGCAACTAGAGTTTCTCCGAACCAACCGATTAGGTGCTCGCATCTATGAGGATGGTTTGCAAAGGCAAGTGGTGCAAATGCACAACCCCGATCAACCCATTGGATTGGAACATCCAGTGGTGAAATTTGAAAGAGACGCGTACATAGACAAGGAAGGAACAACGTACATCTTAAGTACGCAGCCAAACAATACCAACGAGTTTGGCGTGATTCAGCCAGAGACGGAAACTAAATCTCAAGGAAAAGAACCATTAGAAGAGCCTAGAACACCTAGAGGGAAATCTGTACTGACATGAGTACTAATCCCAGAATGGATCCCTCAAGACAACAAAAGCATAGAGTTGTTTGTAAATAAAGAAACTGATGAAGCCTTTTGGAGATACAAGACAGAACTACTTAGTGAGGTAGGTATCATCACTATATACGAGTTCAAGGACCCGGATACACCTGGAAAGGTTGTATACCTGGATGAGACTTCAGAAAGAGTCTTTGTGGTGCCTGACCACGCTAAAAACACATACACATGGAGAGGTGAATTGGTATTCCCTCCATCTAGAACGAACATGAATACAAGTCAACAAGGGGCAGGAACATCCTCAGCCCATGGAAATCAAAGAGAGGGAAATAAAGAGAGACCGGAAGTAAGCTTTAATCACCCCATAGGGAGAGATAGAACAACCACGGACACTAATAGAGTAGATAGACAAAGAGATCATGGAGTACTAGGTGGTAGAGATGATTTTCCTCTACCTAGACCACGCGAACACGCAAGAATATTGAGACCCACACAGTTAGTAAAATCCATGAAGAATTATTTTGATGGGACAGGAGATCCCTATGACCATGTCGCAGAATTCAAGCAAGTACTAAGAGCCAAACAAGTTGAAGACATGTTCACACAATACAACGCATTTGGACTAACGTTAAAGAATACAGCTTTAACTTGGTTCCAACCTTTGCAACAAAGGCAATTTAGAGACATCCATCACTTTTTAGAGTCATTCATCACTGAATTCTCTAAAAGTGGGATTAGACATGACACGTCTTCGTTGATTCGTAGCAATAAACAGACTCCTCAGGAAACAGTTAGACTAGCAGGACGTAGGTTTAGACAATATGTTGAACGATGTCCAATGCAAGAGCTACCCTCACAAGCCAAGCAAGTGTCATTGTTTCTAGATGGCTTGTTGAGCTCTAAACTACGCTCCTACGTGTACCTAAAAGAACCCAGAACGCTAGAGCAATGTGTAAGAATTTGTATAGACATTGAGGACAACTTAGGAGACGAGCTGGAACTCTCAAAGGTCTATAAGGATTCAGACTGTTCATCTCTAGCATCCACAAAATTGTCTAGATCAATAGAAGACCTAGCAGAAAAAGTGGCCCAGAAACTAGGAGTTTCTAGTAAACCTAGGGTGCTAATGAACAAGCGTTGTTACACCTGTGGTGGTGACCATATGGCAAATGTGTGTCCCAATGCACCACAACCACAAGCCAACCCTAGTGGCCAATACTGTGCAATTGAGAGAAGATACACGAATCATACGGCTCAGGACTGCCCATACAACAAACAAACCGTGAGACAGAACTACCCGCAAGCATACCCGCAGCTAGGTAGGTATCAAGGCCATTACAATGCTCAGCCTTATTACTATAGGCCTCCTCAGAACTACCCATACCAGGCTCAACAGAGACCTCAACCTGTCTTAGCTCAGCAGCCACCCCCACTAGCGAATGTCATCTCAGTCAAATACGCGGCTACAGAAGAGAATCTAAGTAGGGCTTTAGTGCCTTCTTCACCTTTGATCACAGAGAGTGACCTGAACTCAAACATTTTTGACTCTACACATGTAGATAGTCCACCCGCTTATTACACGGAGTCACCAGAACATGTAGAAACATATCATTATGATAGTCCACCAGTGGAACCTAGTTGGGAGCAAGATTATGCTAATGTGATGTACACAAACCCAAATCCACGGCCCCAAGTGAGACAACAAAGACCACAGGGCCCTAGAGGACCATGCTTTAGGTGCCAAGGAGACCATTTCATAAAGGATTGTCCACATCCCCCAATAGCAGGACAATCACAGTACTATAACATCCAAGGCTTTTGTGCTGATTATGGTAAAGAGCACATAATCAAAAAAAATCCAAAGAACCCAGTTAACGCTTCAAATGTGACACCGATCAACGTGATAGGCATTGTAAACAATGCAGATGGATCTAACCCTACATACGTGCCTATCCAAGCTATCACGAGAGCCCAAGCGCTCTTACAGAACCAACAACTTAATCAAGAGAAGGTAGCCGGAAGTAGTGAAGTTGCAGAATCTAGCAGTAAAAAGACAAAATCTTGGAAAGATTCTAGAGAAAGAATTAAGAGAAAATGGAGTAAAAAGATAACTGAGTTGGAAGGAAGTTTGAAGGAATCTAGAGCCAAAATCCTAGAATTGACTTCACAGGAATTGAATCAAGAGAATCCAGCTCAGAAATCGGGATCAGTTTTAGCGGAACCCATACCAGAAAATATAGACATGATGTTTCGTGCATATCAGGCTAGATTAAAAGAGGGACCTCAGGTAGCTGAAATGAGCAAAAACTACCCTCGAGCTGATCTAGAAATTGAGAGAACTAAACTTTGCATGAAGATGGTAGAACTAGCACAAGCTTTGTTCGAAGCCTCTAGATATCTTAATTGGAATAACATGGCAAAACCCGAATTACACTTTCAAGGACTAATGGAGAGGCTAGAATACTTGATAGAGAGCAAACAGACAAAGGATCAGCCTAGGAACCCTATTGTCCCAGAGACACAGGAAAGGAATGCACCATCCCTATCTCAAGTACCCAACACAGAAAGTCAAGACAACCTGTCTTCCATGCATAGGTACTCACATGAATTTTTGAGAGAAATCCAAGAAGAGAAATGGAGAAAAGAACAAGGAACCCATCCTCCTATTCAAGAAATAGATGACTTGCAGGAACAATTTCCCCAAGACATTCCCTCTATTTACGATGATGTAGAGGAAGAGCAACTGAGTGAACACACAGGATTTGAATCTAATTCTTTACAAGAATTACCTCAGTTCACAGGACCTTGGGAAGCAAAGTCTATTAGTATGAGAGCACCCACGATAATAGTGAGGAATGAAGAATCAGTAATCCCTAGAAACACGGAAGTGATCAAGAACACTAAAGTACAATGTAATCTCACTCTAGAGGAGTTGTTAAAGGTAAAACCAGAATTGTGGAAACATGTAGCAAATCAATTCCCCGAGCTTGCTACTACTCCCTCACAAATAGGATCACATAAGAAGGTACCAGAGATACCCGTAGAAAAGATTGGAGATGTAAGTGAAGGAGAGGAAGGTAACACTTATCTTCCGATAACTCATCAGGGCTACACCACGAAAGCCATCTTAGATTCAGGAGCCGGAGTAGCCATAGCTACCACCGCCTTATGGAAATGTTGGGCCCTAAGCCAGCATTGAGACCCACCAGGATGAAGCTACAAATGGCTGACGGACACATAGAAAAACCATTAGGCTTACTAGAAGGCATATCTCTTACCACTTGTGGCGTAGAATTTGAGCATACCTTTGCCATTTGTGACTTTGCAAAAAACCATGCTTATGAGATGATATTAGGACGACCATTCATGCGTCAGTTGCAAATTGTACAAGATTGGGGAACTAATTCTTTGTACTTGCAACATTTAGGGGTGACTACCAAAGTCAATCTTAAAGACTATTCACATCGAGATGTACCCCCAATACAATGGAATACCATCCATAAGACACCAGTAGAGACGGAATCCGTGCACTCATTAGAATCAGATCCTTCTTGGTTGCATGAGGATACCCATTTATGGGTTTGTAAAGTAGCAAAACAGGAAGAAGAAAGGATAGAAGCCAGGACCTTAGGTGCAGAACAACATCCAAGAACCCTTCAAGACCCAGCTTATGCACCTGTAGTATTCCCTAACGAAGAGTTTGAACCCCATGGTTGGGCAGAAATCCTAGCAACCATGGATGTAGCCATCAATGAAGAACAATGGACACCCCACTGTGACGAGGATGGCTATGATATCTCAGTTTTCACGATAGAGCCAATTATGTGCGATGCAATTTTAGAAGAGTGTGAACCTAACACTGATGCATTTGAGGATGCAAGCGATTTTGATTTAGAATCAATCATCATGGACCCACCTTTTGCATCAGAAGAAGAATATTTTTACGAAGTAGAAACTCACACTCAGAGACACGAGGCAATTACGAATGATGTGAGAATAGCTACTCAAGTGACTACTAAAAATGAAGGCAAGAAAAGAAAGAAGAAAGAAACCATGTCAGAAAAAGAATAATCTTTATTTGAAGTACCCGAGAATTTCAAGAAATATGAAATCGAAGATAGAAGAATCATGGTACGAATGCCTAATAGAAAGGCGAATGACGGACAAGTATATGATAACCGAGAGAAAACCAAGAAAATAATAGTTGCTATAGAAGGAGAAGAAGAAAAATGTACATACATAGGGCATGATTTGACGAAAGAAGAAGAAGAAGAATTAGTTGCCCTATTACGCGAATATAGAGATGTTTTTGCTTGGAGTTACAAAGATTTGAAAGGAGTAGATCCAGATATATGTTCTCATAGAATCCCTATGACTCCAGATGCAAAACCGACAAAACAGAAACTGTACACGTACAATGATAACTACGCTGCGAAGATTAAAGAGGAGATAGATCGGCTGATAGAAGCAGGATTCATTTACGAAATTGAGCACACTGAATGGGTATCCCCCATTGTGGTTGTGCCCAAGAAGAATGGAAAATTGCGTGTGTGTATTAACCTTAAAAAAGTTAATGCCGCCACGATTAGAGATAGTTATCCTCTTCCTATCACAGAACATCTATTGGAAAGAGTTGCGGGCAAGGAAGTTTACAGCTTTCTTGATGGATTCTCAGGCTATAATCAAGTAGCCATCGCTCCAGAGGACCAACACAAGACGGCATTTGCCACTGAATGGGGCATATTTGCATTTCGTGTGATGCCATTTGGCTTAACAAATGCACCCGCCACTTTCCAGCGACTCATGTGTCATGTTTTTAAGGAATTCCTACGCAAGAGTTTGGAAGTATATGTCGATGACATATGTGCTCATTCTAATATTAGGCAGACGCATATCCCAGAGTTAAGACAAATATTTGACAAATGTCGAGAATATCAGGTTTGTTTGAACCCAGAAAAATGCGTTTTCATGGTCAGACAAGGCAAAATTCTAGGACACATTGTGTCAAAAAATGGAATCTCTACAGATGAAGAAAAGGTGAAGGTAATTGCAGAATTACCTAGACCAACTAATGTGAAAGAGGTACAAGCATTTATGGGCCATTGCGGTTATTATAGGAGATTCATACACATGTATGCAATCATAGCCAAGCCTTTGTACTCTCTTTTAACCAATTTCGAATGGACAAATGAATGTGAAAATTCATTCAATGAACTTAAACGACGCTTGTGCTCAGCACCTATATTGACTACCCCAGATTGGAGTAAGCCATTCCATGTACATGTGGATGCATCCAATTACGCCATAGGATGCGTGTTAGCACAACCCACGAATGAAGGTAATATAGATCTCCCCATAGCTTACGCGAGCAGACAATTGAACGCAGCAGAAAGAAATTACACCACGACGGAACAAGAAGGATTAGGGATGATCTACACAGTAAAGAAGTTTAGGCACTACTTGTTGGCCAATAAGTTCAAGTTCTTTACAGATCATCAAGCCCTATTGTACCTAGTCAACAAACCATGTAACACAGGACGATTGATACGTTGGTTTCTATTACTCATGGAGTATGATTTTGAAGTCGTAGTCAGGAAAGGAAAGACACATCTTAGAGCTGACCACCTTTCAAGATTAACCTCAGGAGAAGCTCCTCAAGGAGTAGCGGATGATCTACCAGATGCATACTTGTTTAATCTTGAGATAGCACCAAAATGGGCTAAGCCTATAGTCCCTATTCTCACATATGGACCCAAGAATCCTAGGATAAAGATAAAAAAGGGAGAGATTACCAAGTCTCAGAGATACCAAATAATGGCAGGAAGCATATATAAAAAGGATAATCAAAAGATTCTTGCTTGTTGTGTAGATGAATCGGAACATGCCAATTGGTTGCAATCAGCACACATAGGTGCATTAAAGCAACATCATTCAAAACATCGAACATTACAGACTCTGCATAGATTAGGAGTATATTGGCCTTCGATGGAAGCAGATGTCTACAGGTTGTGTAAGGAATGCCATGTTTGTTGTGAAAGACCACCAGTAGAGCATGCTACATTATATCACGTGTCTCTCACACCAGACTGGAGTGAACCATTAGTGACATATTTGAGGACGAACACATTCCCTCAAGGAATGACCGTAGCTCGACAACGCAGTCTAGAGCAGGAAGCTCAAGACTATTCACTTATTGGCGATAATCTATACAAAAGAGGACGAGATGGATACCTAAGACAATGTGTTCATGAGAGCGATTATCTGAGCATACTAGAGACTGCACACCAAGGTGTTGCAGGAGGTCATTTTGGACCCGATAGGATAATCAAAGCCATCCTCTTTGCAGGATTATGGTGGCCCACTCTTCACATGGATGCTCATACCTATGTCAAGAGATGTGATGTGTGCCAAAGAACTCAGTTTCCTACTCGCAGAGATGAAATGCCATTGAAACCCATGATGGGCGGACGTGCATTTTCTAAGTGGGGTATAGACTTTGTAGGACCCATTAACCCCCCTGCAAAAGGTACACATGCGGAATACATTATTGTTGCCACAGATTATCTTACAAAATGGGTAGAGGCAAAAGCCACAAAAAAGAATGATGCACACACCACTGCAAAATTCTTATTTGAAAATGTCTTTACAAGATATGGATTGCCTATAGAGTTAGTGAGCGATCGTGGAACTCACTTTCTAAACCAAGTCATTGAATATTTGTTACAGGATTTTATGGTGATTCACAAGAAATCCGCACCATATCATCCTCAGGCCAATGGTCAGGCTGAAAGCACTAATAAGATCCTTTGTAACGTACTGACGAAACTCGTGAACAACAAACGTTCAGATTGGGACAAACAGTTACATCACGCTGTTTGGGCATATCGAGTGGCCTACAAGACCGTACTCAATGCAACTCCCTTTCAGATGGTTTTTGGTCAGAATGTTGTGCTTCCTTTGGACTTCTTGATATCGACCCTTAAGGTTGCACAAGAACATCAGTGGACCGGCCATGAATTATCAGCGAGAATAATGGACTTGGAACAATTAGGAGAAACCAGGCTAAAGGCAGCAGCAGGAATATATGAAGCGAAGAAGCGACAGAAAGCATCATGTAAAAGATAAAGGCTTAAAAGAAGGAGATTTAGTTCTAGTATATACGCTGAAGCAACACGCACGTAAGTTAGAAAAGCGAGGTTATGGACCTATGATCATTAACAGACTCTCAACAAGTGGAGCAGTACAATCAGCCACTTTAGAAGGAGATATAATGCCTAATTATATTAGTGGCTGTAGAGTCAAGCTATATTAGGAACCTCTTACTAAGGATATGCTTAAACGACTCACATTGGCAAAGAAGCATAAGGAGGAAGAAAATAGAATACGAGCGGAGGCTCAGGCAGAAGCAATAGAACGCATTAAACGCATGAAGTTAAGAAGACAAGGACTAGGGAGAGAACATTATAACCATCTGGAAACTACACCCAGATACCCCATGGCCATGTGTCAAGTAAAGTCAACCACTCATCCTAGTATAGTGGACAGGAGACCATTCATTACAGTCAGGCTAGAGCACGACAACCGGTGCCAAGAGCTCAGAGCTTTAATTGACTCAGGTGCTGCGACTAGTGCTATTAGATGGTCCCACTATAAGGATTCAGGAATAGAAATGCGGCCAATTGAGGCATACCTCATAGGCCTAGGAGGCATGGAAACCCCTTGCATGGGTGAGGTGGACCTTCCTATCCTCATTAAGGATGTGACCATGACAGCGAAGCTACTAGTGTGCCATGATGACGACCTGATAGAACCCCTAATCCTTGGCCAAGATTGGCTATACGATCACTCAGTGGACCTAAATCTTAGACAAGGCTCCTTACAGATTGGAACCTTAGAACAGAAGCGAGTGATATCGCTTGACTTCCCTAATTGCATTCCGATTGAGGTTTGTAACCCTAGACCCTATGAAACGCATGCGACGGAAGACCGGAAGATCTTGGGTCAGACCAGTCACGTTACGTCTACACCAACCCACTCGGGCTTGGCTAGGGACAATTGTCAATCAGAAGGACGACAGGAGATCTTCCCGGGGGCTTCCTGCAAACTAGAAGGGGCAGCTACCCAACCGCTAGGGCAGATAGACACAGTCAGCGGTCAGGTGGGTTGCATCAGCGGCCAAATGAGCACAACACCCTGCGGTGCTCATCCTTCCAAACTTGCTGCGGACTGGCCTAGATTAAAGATAAAGAACGAATCACTTCCTAATGGGCAGGTCACGCAAGTGTTGGATCTCCCTTCTTTTCCAAAGCAGAGCATCCCTTGGACCTCTCAAACCCAACCTCAAAGGAGTCAACCACAACAGAGGAACCCAGACCGACGACACCACCAGACAAGGCAAGGAAAGCAGCAGTATCAACATCACAGAACAAGTGGCACGAGACAAATATGAGTGCCAAAAGGACAGCAACCACAGGCTATTGGCAACACTGCAGACGAGAGCAGGACAAAGTTTCAAGAGAAGCAGAGTAAGCATCCAAAGTCCCCTCGATCTTCTTTCCCAAGTACAAATACTCGACAGATTTGGATCACCAAGAAATACCTTATCCATAGACCCACACCCATGCAGATTTGGGTACCCAAACAATGTATTATAGCCCAACCCTCTAGCCATGTAATATATACCCATCCGAAATCTTTTCATCCTTCAATACCACCAAACCCGATACCACTTTTTGTCCCTCAGCAGAAACATACCACCCACTCCAAGACTCTTAGGAAATGGATACCGAAACATATCCAGACGTCTTCTTGTACCCCCTTATCTAACAATTCTCCCACCCCGTTTAAACTCCACCCTTGTAATAATTCACCCTCAACCAAACCTTGTATAAATTCATACACCCAAACCCCACATCATGCATAATAAAAGCTCATCAAGAATTGTAGGCATAATCTGAACCATATAGGTGTCTAGAGACCTGCAGTAGCTCTGCAATAAGATCATTGCATCAATCACTTCATGACACTTGGCTACACGGGTTACACATCGGTTACGGAAAATGATTGCGGTCTCACCTTAATGGGATCATAATTAATTTCCATACTAATGTGTTAATCGTTTGTAGCAGATCTTTTCCATTAGCTCGTCAGTCATCATGCAAACCGAAGCAGGACCATCAGAAGCTGGCCCAAGCACACCAATGGCCAATATTGGAGAATTACTCGCGGAATCTTATCCTATGATGCAACCACCAGAGTTTCAAGGTTTTCCAGGACCCATGCCAATCGATGATCCTCCTAGAGAATATACTGAGAAGATTCATCGTAATTCTCATTGGTTTCAAGGCCTAGCAGGACCATTACCAGACGCTGATTTCATATTTGAGGCCAATTTGGCATTTGATCTTCGCACATGGACCAAGTACCAGTTCTTGTCAAGAGAATTTGAAGGACTACAGAATACACAAGATCTAACGCACGTTTGGGCACGAGCGGGATTTACAGAATATTTTAGTGACCCTCTGCCTAAACCTGATTTTTACAGATGTTTTTACTTGGTAACCACCTTAACGGCTTCAAAGAACAAGGATCTACCCGGCACATTCATGTTACCATCCTTGGTAAATGATCCTCCATTCAGAAGGTTTTATTTGTCTAAAGATTTAATTCGTGCAGCTCTGAAAATACATGGAACACACACTCCGACGGAGAGAGAACGGCTAGTCCCAGAGCAGATGAAACGTGGTGACGTAACTAAGTGGGAGGATATTTTTGCTATAACACCTGAGCTCTCTAAGCCATTACGGATATGCATGTAGCACTTTGCTTTCCCAGCTCAGGATCGTTTTACCATGCCCCACAAAAGAATCTGGTTTGGATTGTACTTAGCATGTACTGGACCGCAAACGGTTGATCTAGCCAGCTGGATAATTGATCAGCTGTATTTGGCACAACATAGGTGGGAGCGAAAGAAGGTAATCAATGGGTGCTTCGCCCTCACCAGGATCATATATATGTGCTTGGCGTATGACTTACCAATTGAGCGTGCCATGACCAGTGAGGAACTGAAAGCATTCAAAGGGACCACTAGGAAGGCTAGGAAGTCTAGCAAAGGCAGAGCCGGAAAGCGGATGAGAGGCACTATCCCGTGCCTACAAGTCCTAGAATCACCCTCGCCACAACCATCTCCAGAGCAGTCACCAACAGCAGCCACTCCCACGGTACCACCAATTCGTATACGGTTATCAAGACCAGTTACGCCGGAGGGCACCACCAGTACTGTTGCACCCCAAGCAGCCACAACCACAGAACCTATCACCACAACAGCTGAACTCCCCACCACTATTGGTGCGGAAGCTTTCTCTTTTCCAATACCCCATTTAGAAGCAGGACAAGCAGAGCCACTAGACCAAACTTTTGATTTTGAGATGCCTGATGCATTCTCCAATGAGTTCCAGTTTTCAGAAGGACAATTGTTTTCTCAAGAATTTGAAAGGCCTAGCTACCCTACCACACCCAGGGATCAGCCACAAGGACAGATCGTGTCCAGCTCTGATGACGAAAGAACAGCCACCGATGACGATGAAGGAGACGACGAAGCTAGCCAGGGAACTCAGGAATCCCAAGAGCATGAACAGACAGATGGCCAAGGCCAACAAACAGACACACATGGTGATACAAGTACCCATGAAGATGAAACTTACGAAGCAGCGGCTTACACACTGGCTATTAAGAAGCTGTATAGAACTATGGAAAAAGTTTGGGCACGCAAAAAACTGACAGAGGAAGAGAGTCAAACAATAATAGAACAAGAACTTGTCACAGGCGGATTCGAAGACGCATACATCAAAGGATTCAGAGAGTTAGTCAAATCAGTAGGCTCCAACCAAGCCCTCAGGTACTTGCAACGAAAACCACTACCACAGTTTGACCCCCGCAGAGTACGACTACTTTCAAAGCCCGGCGAATACATTCGTGTACCCACAGGAGCACAGTCTTCAGAACAAGCCAAGGAGGCACGCCTCGTCCCCGAAAGTTTGTTGGCAGTAGAAACCATCCTTGTAGATTCCCCACCCCGCGCAACAACTGTACATACCTCAGTAGTCACTGAAGTACCGACCACCCCAACCGCTCCTCCATCACCGCCCATCCCTCCAGCCTCCCCTATTCACCCTCCTTCCCCCCGACTGTCATCTTCTATCGCTGGTGGCGTAGTAGAAATCGTCTTTCCGACCACTAACCCCACAATTCCCGCACCCATTAGCCCTAGTCTACCCCCTCCCACACCCACCTTTCTATCCAACCCATTCCTTCATCAATCTTTTCCATCTTTCCCCACAACTCCAGGACCCCTTTTTCCATTCCCACCGCCATTAACCTTCTCCCCCGTCTCACCTCCCCGACCCACTGTAACCCCTCTTTCCCCTTTTCACCAAGCTGCTCCAGCCAGCCCCCCTGTAAATTACCCCTCAACCTTTGTAAATCCCGTATTTACACCAGCACGAGTACCCACGATCACACCCATATTCACGGTCACCGCACTAGACACGTCCACTGACATGGACATCTCACCACCCACTGCACCATCACTCACTTCACTCACGGCACAAACATTTTTAGGCACATCACAATCTTCAACAATCACTACATCATCCACCTTCCCACCCCCATTCCCCATTCCCGTTGCATCTACACCATCTGCATCTTCATTTAGCACCCCATTAATACTATCACCCACTGTAGATAATGCATTCCGGCAGATGTTCATGTGTATGACGCAAGTAAGAGATGAGTTCACATCTCTTGGTGATAATTATCAGCAGCTGCAGAGGACAACCACTGACTTACAGTCGCAACTTAATTTATTGTCTATTGAGAATGCCTCTCTGAACACCCGATACCAGGAATTACGCGAGGCTTATCACAAATTGGAACTAGAAAGCGAAGAAAAGACCAAGGAAGCAACTGCTGACCTGGATAACTTATTAAGAGCCCAGACAGTCCGCAATGCAACGCTAACACGAAACATGGGCTTACTACGAAGACACCTAGCAGCCGCCAAGGAAGAAAACCAGCTCTTACAAGATCAGAACCGAGAAAACTTAGAAGCAGCGCTCGACCACCCAGACCAACCACTCAGTCCTAGCAAGTTCAAAGCCATTCCTTCAGACTCGATGAGGATGCTGCTAGACGATCATGTAAGATTACTAGATGAATACGACCGCATGAACGAGGAGTTACAGAAACTCAAAGAAGATCACAAATTACTCCAGTTACGAGAACCGGCACAGCAAGACATACCAGCACCTGTGGACCCCTCTCCTGACCTCGTAGAGGAACTCAACTCATTACGGGCCCAGGTATCACACCTTGAATCAAGGATCGCAGTATATGAAGCACCACCAAGACCAGATTCCCCACCTGAGCTTCCAGCTGAGGAAGAAACGGTCACCATTCCGGTGGAGGAAACGTTTGAAGAAGCGTACGAGCCACAACCCATCCCAGGCGGACGTGTCACGGCCGAAGGCCAGATGACGTATGAACTTCCGACCCCCGCGTGGATGAAGACTATTGAGGAACTTGGGACAACGCACTCAGCGAGAGTAGAGGCACAATTACATGCCATGGCGATGATAGAAGAAAGAATATTACAGTCTCCATTCTTTGCTCATTTGGCCCCGCGATGATACATATCTGGACATGAGTTACAGTATAAACCGTATTTCATGTTAATGGCGGAATACCAGTTAGCCATTGAGAAAGAGACATGTAAGAAACCATCGCATGCAACTCAATTCGAGGCGGATGATTTGCCACTAGATGCACAACAAGGAAGGATCTATCAACCAGAGTGGCGAAAAGATTTACTACAGCAGTATCCAGAGATGATGAGTACATGGGTAAAGGCACCTTTGCATTTGAAGTATAACCCGTGTTGGGGACCAGTACCACGACGCCGCTCCTGGACTGCCTTTGCTATTAAGGTACAAAACAATAAGTAGTGCCAAGACTGGTTGAATTACCCCTATTTTAAGCCGCCCATTGAGTTACCAACTGTTGGCTACATGATGGCTACAATTCGCCACTGGCTCCCTAGATTAAAGCATATGGATGATATAGCGGCGCATATGACTGTCAAAATCTTTGACATGATGCAAATGATTTTTAAAGTCTTCCGACGCGTCAAGGCACCCCATGTCAACACCCCGGGCTTTGAGCATGGCAATTTTGACCTGGTATATGATATGAGTACAACGCCATCGCTACGGGTGTGTTATGCCTAGCACTGCAGAATAAAGTACCTACCGGCGTGCTACAAGCAGACGTTCGAAGAGATGTTCACAACCGGCTTCTGGGAATACCATTCAGAGGTATTCATAAGCGGGCCTACACATTTATTACAATTATTTGCCTGTGAACGAATGGTCTATTCCACACACTATCAGCTCCCGCCACCGAAAGAACCGCAACCAATCGACTGGGAGAAACTCGAGGCAGATCTGGCCCGAGGCATTCGTATCTCCGAGCACACCCTAGCTCAAGACCTCCTACAGAACTATATCCGGCAGACCTCACAACAAGGTTCTGTCAGGGACGACAGAAGCGAGAGGGAGGGGGGTGTTGGAAGCAGCCAGAGGCATAGAAGACGCAGAAGCATGTAACAACGGAGCAGGGAGCCAGTCAAATCTTTTTTCAAAGAATCATGTTCTAAAAATACTTTTCAAAAACCTCCAACAATGATTTTTATCACTATTGTAACATATGTAACATAGAAAACCCCATTTTGTAATCCATAGCTCCATTTTGTGCAAGCCGAGGAGTCCTCAAGCTTGAGGAGCTTAGGTAGAACAAGCGTATCAATTTTCGTTATTTTTAGACACCGTTTACCCTTCCAAATAGCATCTAGGACCTAATTTTTAACTAGGCCAGTCACTAGATGTGAAAGCGGTCAAAACTAGTCTAGAAACTATAAAAAGAGCTAGAGAGCTCATTTTTGAGGTTGGCTGGTATGAGCTTAGAGTTCTTTTGAGCTTGTAATAGTGTTCTTGAGTAATAGAGCTAATTTCCCACCTTCCATTGTGTCTTGCTTGTCTCTTCGTAGTGTGTGTGTATGTGTGTGTGCATTTCTATGCTTCTCACCTTCACTCTCACTTCATCTCACATTCACGATCTTCATATCACTCCTATCTCTTCCGCGGATTGACATTAAGGAGGTGGAGCTTCTTAACGTGGTTCTCACCATTGTGCTAGAGCAACAAGAGCCAAAGCCATTACAATAACAATAAAGCATGCTTTTAGTTTTTGCAACAATTACATGTGTTCTATGTTCTGCATATTCTTTGCTAATCCTGAGCCAAGAACACTTCGATTTTTGTTTTTTCTTGAGTTTGCTATTATCTCCAACCGAGTCCGAGTGCATACTTTCAGATTTCTTAGTGATCAAAGCCAAAGTGAAGCAACATCGGATCAGAGCAAGGAAGATCATGCTTTCAATTTTCATTTCTTTTCATTCAAACAAAAGAAATCTCTCTTCAAGATTTTGGAGAGATGTGAGCAAGGCTATGAAGGTTGGATTTTTCTTTGCATGGAAATATTTTTTTCAAGGACCTAAGGGTGCAAAATGGCTCTTCTAGAGGATCAATGGAAGGATGAAACTTAATTGGGAGATAAGTATTCTCTAAGTTGATGTTTTCCTTTCAATACTTGCTTTATTTATTGCTTTCATGTAGCTTGCATCTAAACATTATTGAAGCATGATACTGGTCCTCATTTTTTTATAATGATTATGCAAATGCTACGAATTCAATGAAAGCTAAACACATATAGCAGTATTGGGAAATTCATCAAGTACTAGCATGCATCTACAAAATAATATTGAAGCATTTCCCCTTTTCAAAGAATGTTTTCATGCACACAACATGTTTTCTTCTTGCTTGAAAATAAAGTTTGGTGCATGAACGGAGAATGCCAACACGTGCATGCACTCACATGCATTTGCATGCAAGAACAAGCATTTGCATATGCATGATTATTTGTTAAGTAATTGAATACTTTTACTTTGGTTACCTCCTTTCTCTAAATCGACTTAGATAGCTAAGGAAAATAGCAAACTAGGTAGTTGCAAGGCTCTTGGCTATCATGCAACTCAAGTAGCTAGTTTTTTTTTTTCAAACGTGATACTCAAGTATCACAAATTAGGAGTCTTGATTAGGAAAAGTAGGCCCTTTGAAAGTTAAGTGTTCATTTTTCTTGATCATTGGAATGGCAAGAAAATAGGGCTGCTTGAAAATTTCCATGATGACTCTAAGTTTAGGAGAAAACTTGGAGAATCCTAATGACAAGCCAAGATGTAGTCATTAACTTGGATTTAAGAAATCATGCATCCAAGTAGGTTGATAAAGTTTCCTTTGGAAGTTTTAGTTGATTCTATCCCAAGACGCAATTCAAATGGAACTTAAATAAATTGAACTTTCAACTTCAAAGGTTAGTTGATATGTTCCAAATTTGAAAAATCATGGAACTTTTGAAGTTTTTTCTTTGATTTCATCATGAAGAGTGATGAAACTCAAAGAGATGAATAAACTTTAGCATCACTTGAACTTAAGTGTTCAATATTTGAATGCTAGGTTCCATGATTGCATCTCTAGTCAAGATGCAAAGTTTTCAAAAATTATGAAAACTTTATTAAGCACTTTTTTGAGGATGATAAAATTATGACTGGTTTTGTTTAAGCTAATTAGGGCTTAAAGAAGAAACCCAAGTCAAAGTAATCTTTGGGAATCAAGATATTTCCTAAAAGATACGTCAAAGTAATCTTTGGGAATCAAGATATTTCCTAAAAGATACGTCAAAGTAATCTTCGGGAATTAAGATACTTCCTAAAGATAAGCCAATAAAGAAAATAGTCTGGTTAACTATTTCATTGACTAAAAAGGAATATCTTTTGGACAAGACCAAGATTTAAAGCTTTAGTGTTAGTGTAAAAGTCAAGATTTCTTTTAAAGATTATTCTGGTAAAGAAAAAGATTCCAAGTTGAATCATTGGCTAGTATTACTTGATTCCTTGGCAGGAATCTAAAGTTCTTAAAAGAAAAATCTCCCTAGATATGGGACTGAAATCTTTCAAGTAAGCTTAATAGCAAGTAGTTTCGAACAATTCCCAAACCACCAATATGCTACTTAAGTACAAATATTGATATAACTTAAAGGTTTAAAAGAAGCTTTTGATAGTTTCAGAGATCTTAAAAATTAAGACTAAGTCTTTATTCTAGTTGCAAGTTCAACAGACTTGATCAAGCTTGGCCATGATTGCCAAGTTCAACAGACTTGCAGTTGGAACTACTTTGAAGTTTGCCCAAGTATTGGAAATAAAATTCCCTTTGGGAATTATTCACACAGGTTCTATTTATCCAATGGAAAATTGAGAAAAGAGCAAGATGTTCTAAGTCTGAATAGAGTGAAGAAATTCCAAGAGTGTAGTTTGCAACCCTGAAGACGATACCTAAGTCTGTGGAAGCTAAAATAATGTTTGCCTATCCTTAAAGGGATTTTTTTACAAATCCAAAAAGCATGAGTGGATGCTTAGACTTACGCAATAGAGAGATTCTTGTAAAGTCTTGGCCATGATAGGTACCTAAAGTATCAATAAGAAAGGAATCTAAAGACAAGAAGTCAAAAGATCTTATCACTACAAATTGGTCAAGAATAAATCAATTGAACTTGGATTTGTGAAAAATTCAAGTACTTCGAATTCTGATTGGTTTTCATTTGAAAACCCTAGCAAAGAGGAATAGATATTCTATCGAGAGGTTTTCAAGTTTCCAAGGCAAAGCACATGATTGTGAGATGATCATGTGAAGGGATCAAAACCTAGAAAATCTAGTTAGAGGTAATGCCTAAAACTTCAAAATTATCGTAGAGAGTTGAAGCAATAAGGTACCCTACACATTAATGTGAATATAAAATAGGGTGGTATGGGACATCAGATTTTATACTCAGGTTGATGTAGGAAAGATGGTATGGGACATCGGATCGTGGATGATAAATATCTTTCACTCCTAGATTGGATCTTGAAGTTAGGATTGATCCTCAAGGGAATTAAATCTTCAAAGAAGGAGTTTAAATTCAAGGAGGATAAAAGTAGTAGCTCAAGATATTTTAAGATAACTTCAAGATCAAGGAAGCAGAAGATATGAAGTAAGTAACTTCTAAGATCTTCTTTTCAAAGAAAGGCATATATTTGCTCTTATTTGAATAAATAAACACTTCACGATAAAGTGTTGATTCTAAAATATTTAATAAATTTCTAAACAAGCAGGACTTTGACATTGGAATGATCCGTTCTACTAAGGGATAGACTAACTAATCCAAGCACTAAGTTCCTAGTGTAACTTAATAAATTCAATCCTTTGACTCGAAGAAATGCACAAGAATTGCATTCCTAGCAAGCAGTCATAAAGATTGCATTTAGGTATGAGCTTAGTCTCAAGTGAAGCCTTACTTGAGTAAAAAAACTCGTCAATAGAACCGCAGTGGATCGACACACTGATGTTGGTTACCACACTACTATCTTGTGTTTGGATGATGTTTAGATTTACTCTATGAATCTTTTTGAGAATCAAGTCCCTTCCTCTTAAAGATAGATAGAATGCTTCAATATCTTGTTGAAACAGATCTTTGAGAAGTTAAAGTCCCGAGTCATCTAGACTTTGACCCATAGAAAGCTTATGTATCTTTGAAGTTTGAATTGGTTGTATAGAATATTAGTTCTTTCTTTCTGCTTTCCAAATCTTTTGGATCTAACTCAGATACAGTATTTGATTCTTTTCACAAAAGTCAAGAGTTACTCGGTTAGAACTAAGTAACTAAATTAAACATCCCAGATAGATGTTCTGTACAAGAGCCTTTTCAATCTTCAAAAGATAATAAGTCTAAGTGGACTTATTTATTTGAGTTTGCTTCAAGTTATAGCATAAATGATTTACTAGAGTCTAGTATACTCTAGAATTAGTTAGGAATTGCTCATCAGATTGACAATTTGCAAGAACTTCTGGCTCAAGTCTTTGAGAAAAGTGTCCTAAATTGGACAATTTTCATTTTGTATTTGAATTAGTATGGTTGAATTAAAGTAAATGGTAAACTTTCTCCTACAGTTTACATAGGATTTTTAAACTCATTAGGATAAAGTAGTCCTCTAGTCAGGTGAAAAAATCAAGTAACTACTGGATTTGAGTAAACCATTGTACAAACATCCAAGTTAGATGTTTGGGGCAACCGAAATTCAAGTTCTCCAAATCAAATTCAAGTGAATCAAGATTTCTCAAAGATTGGGTAGTGATAAGAATCCCACTTACTTACTAAGTCCATGCACTAGTAATGCTGAGAAATGGACTAGTAAACAGAATCCATCCATTTCATATGTTTGTGCCTAGATCGCACATCGAGAAACAGTGAAGTAGCTAGGGATGTTTTGAGATCCACCCTTATTATTCATTCACTACTTTGTACTTTGACTAGTTTATCAACGTGCAAAGTGAGATAGTGTTTTGAATCATTTGGGTAGGGATACCACCACAGAGATGAGACATGTTCTTCTAGTTCTAGAACATGACCATGTTCTTTTCAGTTTTAGAACATGAGGCTCAAGGGTTGCCTATTGTAGTTATATAGCTCTATTTTTGTGGAGGAAAATATTTTCCAAGGGGGGAAGAATGTAACAAAGTAAGTCTATGATCTAAGGATCCGATCGATCCAGACGGATCTGAAATCGGACACCGTTTGGTCATCCATATGTATGACCAAAGATCTCGAGTCTAGACTTACTAGAAGGTCATTTAGTCTTGTAACCAAGTGATCCACTTAGCCTATTGGTTAAGACTCAAGGATGTGAAGGAGGAGGTCTTGGGTCCGACCCCCATGGGGTACATGGGGAGAGTGTTTTGCCCAAAGAGCTTTAGAACCTTCTAGAAGCATCCACCTGAGTTAACTCTGGTTAACTGGGACACTTGGTGCACATGTAGTTACATGGTTGACACTTGGATGATTAGAATCCACCTGCAAAAGAAGGTAGACCCTTGGAGAGAGATATATATAGCGACATATGGTTGCGAGGAGAGTCATCTCACTAGCACGTGGTGGTCCTAATCTTGCAATGAGCCTAGGTAGAACTCATGTTTTGGATCTCATAATGTTTAGAGCTCATTTCAGCCCTCAAATAACATCAAGAATGTAATTTTTGACTAGGGGGGCCATTAGGTCTAAAATCTGCCAAAACTAGTCAAAGAACTATAAAAAGAGCTAGAGTTGTGATAGTAAGATCATAGATTTGTGATATTCGAAGGTTCAAAATAGTCATTTTCTATAAATTTCCTGATTTTTTTCTCCACCTTAATCATCATCATCATCACCATCTTCTCCCATTTTCATCTTCACATAAATTTTTCATTTTTGACTATATATTCCCTATTTTCAACTCATTTCTCATTCGCGGATGTGCGAGAGAGTGTGAGAGAGAAAGTGTTTGTGTGAGAAATTTTCTATGATTTTTGTGATCCTCTATGCGACTCACAGGCCTCGACACTCGATTTTGAAGTTCCCACCAAAACTCTCAAAAAATCATGATTTTGTGGAAAAAATCACGACTTTGTGAAAAATTCAAAATTTTTTAGAGCATCATGATTGCCTTAGTATTGGAAGTTCCCACCTAAAATCATTCACCAAATCATTATTCTTTGGTTTTCACAATATCACAATTGTCTCACAGTATCACAATTGTCTGACTTTCACAAAATCACGATTCTCTGGTTGTCAGAACATCATAATTGTCTCACATCATCACGATTGTATGGCTCTCAAAAAATCGTGATTCTCTGGTTGTCTCAATGTTACGATTGTCTCACAACATCACGATTGTTTGGATCTCACAAAATCACGATTTTCTAGTTGCTTCAACATCATGATTGTCTCACAACATCACGATTGTCCGACTCTCACAAAATTGCAATTCTTAGGTTGCCATAGCATCGTGATTTTCACATAACATTGCAATTTTCTTAGATAACCATGACATTTTCACACAATTGTGGTTGCCTTAAACAAGTACATAAATATCTCGAGAGGTTCTATTTATTTATTTGATCTCCAAGAGCCTGAATTGACATAAATTTATTATCCGAAATCCTTATTTTGAGCTCTATAGTGGGATTAGGAAGCCAAGGGAGCTCTAGAGGATTTTTCAGCAATACAAGGGGAAAAATGGGTCTTTAAAAAATGCCTTAATCAAAATTTTCTATCAAATAGATTAAAGTTAAAGCTTGATCTAAACTTGGGACTTTTATAGGTCCGCTAAGATCCATTCAAAGGTGTCCAAAGCAAGGTAAAGTGCAAAACAAAGCAAGGTTTGGGGAGCATGCTTATTAGACATCATAGTGCTTTTTGGAGTAGAAAAGTCAAGGTTCGAGGAACTCTCAACCCCCTCTATCAATTTCTAGTATACACTAAGTGCGATTAGTGGCAATGATTAACTAGGGTGACACTAGGCATGAATCAAGTCCAAGAAACCCTTGTTTCACAAGTTCCAACATAGCTAGAACATTATTGTGAAAAACCCTAAGAAAAAAGAATAGAAATTGATTGATCACACATCAAGTTGTGATATAACTCAAGTATTCCTAACGACTATATTTGTTAGAAAAGATTACATCGGAGAAATCTATAAAAGAAAAAGTAACTGATTCAAAAGATCCTTGCAACCCAGTTGTACTTAGGAAAATTGGGACTAGTAGACAAAGCTTATGAACCTTAGATCAGGTAGACACCTAGTTTGGGATAGACAAAGCACCAGATCCTCTGAGGCTAGTGTCAATCACACAGGTCATGGGTCGAGCAACTCAATGATTATCCCTACGTGCTGAATTAAAAAACTAGTGACTCAAAGATGTCATATAGTATGGAGAAGCCAGCTAGTGGTTCTGGTGTCACATACGTAGAAAAACTAGAAGGGCCATACAAGACTCAACTGGAATATGTTAAACCAACCAATTAGGTGCTCACATCTATGAGGATGGTTTGAAAAGGTCTGTTGTCCAACTTAGGAATCCTCATCAGCCTCTAGAACTTGAACACCATGTGGTCAAGTTTGAAGAAGGATAATACGTTGATAAAGAGGGAACCATGTACATGGTCACAAGCTTACCTGATAGGAGAGATGAATTCAGAACTATCATTCTTGAGATGGAAATGGAAGACCTAGAGCAAGCAACCCTAGGAGGAGAACCTAGGACACCTAGAGGTAAATTCATCTTGACTAAAGTGATCACCTCGAAGTGGATATCCAAGATAATAAGAGCATAGAGTTACTCTTGAATAGGAGCACTGATGAGGCATTTTGGAGGTTTGAACATGACCAACCTAATGAGGTTGGATTAGTCACCATCTATTATTTTAAGGACCTAGAGACACCAAGCAAGGTTGTCTATCTAGATAACACTTTGGAGAGGGTGTTCCTAGTTATGGAGCTGGATAGGTGTGTACCTAAGTCGTAGAGTCTTAGGGACTTGTGCTAATTGCGACTATACCTCAATTCCCACACGTGCATATAGTGGTGGATTAATACACATTTAATTATCAATCCGTGGAATTAAACATATCACGCACTATGAAGACGTATGCACACATGATGGAAAATGAAGTGAAAGTGCTAAAAATGCATGTAACATAGGTTCATCTACCTCAGAAGTCACTTATCTCACGAGAAATGCATGCCACAATACTTGCAACAACATAAATTAGGACTTTGCTCTCAGCTTGGAGATCCAAATGTAGTCAGTAGCATGTTCATTCCAAATCAAAGCTCTTGATGAGATGCATCTATCGGTGGTATTTTTAGCCTAGTCTGACAAACGTGCTTCAAGTTATGAGCAAAATAGTGAATGGCCGAAAACACTACTTTAGCTCCACAGCTTGCCAAGCTTCACACATGCATTATAGTGGCTAAAGCAAGAGGGGATGGGGTAGACAATACTCCTAAATACACATTTCAAGCATCAAACACACATACAAGATCTTAGAGAAGAAGATACTCAACAAAGAAGGAGTAAACTGGAAATTTTTAGCTTGATTACTCAAAATTTCAAAAAGTTATTATAGAGAGTTATCAAGTGACTTATATACATGTGCCCTAAAAATGGTCCTTTCACAATTCTTCTACAACACTCTCCCCCTCTTAGTCTCTATCATCCCTTGGTAGACTTTGCTTCTTGTCTTTAGCATTCAACATGTGGCAGATTTGGTCCTTGATGATCTCTATGGTATATTTTTAGTTGTCCATCGCTAGCACTTGTGGAAACCTCAAAGGTTCAAAGGTAGTGTACACTTCTTTTTAATCACTTTCCACCACTGGTCAAGGAACTCTTCATGATTGTTAGAAAATTTGTTACCTTGTCCAAATATTCAATCCAATGCTTTTGTTTGCCTCTCGACATTCCTTATATCCATACATCAGGGTTGCTGTGTTAATTTGGGTTGCCATGCACCCACTTAGTGGCTAAGGTGACGTACATTTAGTCACCGTTCGCTAGAGTTCTTTGCATATGGATGTTGGAAGGACCTTGTTTACCTCTTTGTTTGCACTCTTTGTTTCCTTGCATTGCATTATTTTTGGCTTGTTTATTTCTTTTCATTGCACTCACCCAGTGGCTAAGGTGACATATATTTAGTCACCTTTCATTAGAGTTCTTCCCATTGTTGGAAGGACCTTGTTCTACTTCTTTGTTTGCATTCTTTAGGTCTTTGTGTTGTGTTGCACCCTTGTGCATGCCCCTATAGGGCTTTGGGTAGAGGATGAGTGTTTTATTGAGCTACTTTGTGCTTGTATTTTCTTCTTCTTCTTCTTCTTCTTCTCTTGCTTGATTCTCCATCCACACATCCCTCCTCCTGAACTCTATCATGCCTGATACGCTTTGATAGGTGACATGAGTATGTTTGTAATACCGTTTGCTCTTTTTGGTTAAGCAGATTGGCTTCACGTATCATTATCTCCTTCCATTGAGTTGATTTAATGCCATCATTTGATGCTTTTTTGTGATCGACGAAGAAGCTTAGCTCATATGCAACGTCTGGAGCATTTAAGTTTGAAGACATTTTCAAAAATGTTTTGGAGTCCATTTCGAAAAATCTTGTAAAGAATGCATCTTCAAATGTGTGCATGTATTCACTTGGCAAAAACATGTGTCGAGAATAAATAGCCATTATGGTAAGTCGACTAGCAATAAGACAAAGATAAAAAATTAGAACATCTGTCCCTTGGTTAACAGCGATGAAGTTCAAAAATGTATATTCTGCATGTTTGAACACCTTCAAAACTGTGAGAATCATGCTCAGCACTTTATTTGTCATTTTGATTGCTAAGTCTGGGACTGATCTATATCTTGGGATCCAAAATTCAATGGTTTGCACCATGTAATCTTCAGTTGGTAGATACTCATGTGGTGGGCTTGGTAATAATGGATTATTAAGGCACTGGTTATTTATTGTGCCTTGACGTTGTGCCTCCCAAAATTGCATCCATGGTCTTCTTCTTGGCATAGGGCAAAAAGATAGATTTACCTAGAGTAAATATGGTGCATCTTCCCGATGCACCCGCAACATAGGGTTCTTCTCCAATAGTTTGCACGTCCCTGGGATTTGCTTTGTCAAATTCTTCTTGTGTGTATGAAAAGGTATCCACTTTGAAATTTAGTTGTTGGTCTAATGCTTTAATCCTGGCATGTTTGATATATTGGCATGTCTCTTCTTTGAGGATTCCATAGGGTACATTAAATGGTTTCATGATTTGATCTAAGTTTTTGCTTTTGATTTTTGGTTCCTTCATCATTTTTACCATTACATCTTCAAATTGTTTTGTGAGTTGGAACACCAGTAGGGTCCGCTCCCTTTGGCTTACTTTTGCAATGTTTTTCATAGCTTGATCAGCATGATGTATATACTCTTCAATATGTAAAGGCAAGTTATTGATGGGGGGAGAAAGACGGCATGCCTCATTCTCCATAGTAGCAGCTTGAGAGCTCGGAACTACTGGTGTCCCCATATTCTTGTGCTTCTTGATCTCGTCTTGGCGCCTTGGTTGGTGCAAATCAAAATCCTACACATTTGGCTTGTAGCTCATACACACATGAAGTTCCATGAAAACCATTGCTAGTAGAGATTTACCACTTTACCTTTGTAAAAGTCATTTCTGAGAATATTTGTAATCACATACCAAAAAGTCATGGAATTGATTAGTTGGAAAGTAACAACTACATTGAGAGAATATCTCCTAGAATAAAGGTTCACTTTTTAGAGAGAGCCAAAATTTGAATTCAAATTCAAATTTGAGTGGAACACTTATATAAACTCTCTTGAAAAAGTTGTGGTGTGTATGATCATTTGCTCGAGCTCTCCATTGCCATTGTGTATGTGTGTAAGGCCTACATTGTAGCCTACATTGATCACTATCATAAGGCTATGATTACCAAGCATATGATGTTGTACAAAATTTTTCATTAATACATTATACCTACATTGTTGATCTATGATTTCTTTGTTATAGTCATTTCTCACTCTCAACTTATGCTGCTCATATCTCAATCATTTCTCCATCAGATTCAATGATCTATAGCTTGTTGGAATCATCTCCAAGTTATCTACATGGTGAAAAAGTTTTGAAGCAAATCCATTCAGCCAATTGGGAGATATCTGCATCGAAGCACTCACTGGTCAAAGTCTGCAAAGCTCCTAAAAAATCGAGGGTAACGATTAATTTGCTAAATTGATTTCTCTGTGTGTAGTTGATCATTTCAAGTGATTCCACTTGGAAACATTAGCTTACTAAGCTAATTAGATACCCCTAAAAGGAATTTTTCCAATTCCTACTGTACTGGTAGCACTGAGCATTACAAGGAGCAGGTGTATGATGCAAAATAGAAGTTTTTCTTGGATTCTTCTATTTAGAAGGAGTTTGTTTTGATTTAATCTTTACATACATCATTTCCAAAGTACATAGGCACTTTTATGGTGTCATTGGAAAGCTAAGAGGATCCACATATTAACTCATCACTTGGAGTGTCCATCCATCTTTCCCAACAGCCTTTTGATGAGGGCATCTTTTTCTTCCAATTGTTTTCTTGCTTCACTTAAATCCCTGTCACTATTCATTTTATATTCACCAAGTGCAGACATTTGATCTATGTCTTTGTGACAGTGTGTAATATACCTTGATTTTGCTGCTTTCCATTTTTGCCTTAATTCATTAGTATCATGCACATATTTAGACTCCCATTGTTGTCGCAAGTCCTATTCCTGTTTACTGTGTGCCCAATGCATGGCCTTGTAGGATGGCCCTATCGTGCATACTGTGGAAGCATTTAACTTAGCATAAGTGCAGGACAAATTTGCTTGATTTCTCTTACACCCCTTGTTGCTTTTCTCGTCTCCACTTTATCATTTTAATTAGATTTCTTTGTGTCCTGTTTTGTTGTGTTGACATAGGTGAGTTCTTTGATGCAATCCTCCATACATCTTTGTCCTGGTTTTAGAGTTTTTGTTCTTTAGTAATTCATTGTTGTTTTTCCCCCTTGGGTATCGAGTTGAAGTTTTGGATACACTTGCGTCTTACTTCATCTAACTTCTTTATCTCTTGTTTGGCTTGTTCCTTCACTTTTTTGGAATCGAGATGAGTTGTTGTGATCATTGAACTTCCATCAGTCTCTTCAGAACCCATACTTGTGAGATCCTAGAATCCTTCTTCCCTAGTGAAGTAAATCTATGATGATGCATCGCAGTGCACTCTCCTCCTTGAGAGCTCCACGATGATATCTTCAGAGTAGAAAACCGATCTCCAAGAGCCACACATGGTACTCCACACAGAGGCTGTAGAACACGCAAAAACGAGAGTACACAGGGAGCACGAACATAGACTTCTTAGGTGTTACAAATGCGATCAAACTTACAGTCTATGGCTGACCAGGCCACTATATGTTTTATTAAAGAACATATACAAAAGTGTCTGGTGGCCATTTGGCCTTTCACATGGACACTAACAATAACAATCTCCCAATAAAGGCCAATATGACCAAATTAACTATGCGAGAAAAATGAAGAATGATAAAGAATACCTGAGTGTAGGCATATAAACTATACCTCCCACTTGATGGGCATGTTACACAGTATACAAGTGATTGTGTGAGATCATGAATCAAGTAACCTCCATCAAGTGACAACAATGTCGAAAGCTATCCTATGGTAGAGCTTTAGTCAAAGCATCTGCAACATTGTCTCGAGTATGAACCTTCTCAAGAATAATGCACTCAGTGGCTAAGCAATCTCTAATGAAATGATACCTCACCTCAATGTGCTTAGTCTTTGCATGATAGACCGGATTCTTAGCCAAAACAATGGCACTCTTAACTATCACTGAGCAAACGAGGTACTTGTTGAGGTAAACCCATATCATAAGCAAGACGAGAAAGCCACAATGCTTCCTTACATGTCTCACGTGCTGCAACATACTCTACTTCTATGGTGGAAACAATTGTACATTCTTGAAGATGAGATCTCCAAGAGATAGCACCTCCAAAGAAATGAAAAAATGTACCTTGATGTAGACTTATGATTGTCTACATAACCAACATAGTCAGAATCTGTGTAACCAATAATGGATTTTGTCCCTCTACCTAAGCATAGACACTTGTCCTTAGTGCCACTCAGATATCTCAAAATTATCTTGACCACTTCCCAATGTTTCTTTCTAGGATTAGATATATATTTGCTCACAAATCCCACTACAAATGCAATGCTTGATCTTTTAGCTACCATAGCATACATGAGACTACCAACATCAGATTGATAAAGAATTTTGGTCATGAATTCCTTTTCCTCATCTGATTCGGGGCGATCATCCTTGCTCAATTTCACATATGTGGGTAAAGGTGTACTCAATGCTTTTCCATCCTGCATATTGAACCTACGAAGTACTTTGGATATGTACTCTATTTGAGACAAGTATATGCATATTTTGCACATGATTAATGCACATGCCAAGAATATGTTTGACATCCCCAAAATCCTTCATATAAAATGTTTGACTCAACTTCTTTTTGAGAATTGACAAGTTATTAGAGGAGTTCTTAGTGTTCAACATATCATCAACATAAAGTTTCAAGCATATCAAGCTTCCATTTGAGCATCTCTTTGTTTAGAGACAATGGTCCTCATTGCTTTGAGAATAGCTTTGAGACTTCATAAAAGCATCACACTTTTGGTACCATTGTCTAAGGGACTGTTTAAGTCCATACAAGCTCTTATTGAGCTTAGAAATTAGACTTTCCTTGCTAGGAACTACATAACCTGTTGGGTCCATATAGATCTCATATGTAAGATCTCCATGCAGGAAAGAAGTTTTCACATCGATTTGTACTAGCTCTAAGTCCCCCATTGCAACGAATCCAAGCAACATGCACAGGGTATTCATCTTGACCACTAGAGAGAAGATTTCCTCAAAATCAACACCATGTTTTTGCTTAAAACCCTTTGCAACAAGTCATGCTTTATACTTTGGAGATCTGATGTGAATTTCACCTTATATACCCATTTACATGATAAATCTTTCCTGCCCTTTGGCAAAGGTACTGAATCCCAAGTACCATTGTTGTGAATAGAATCCAACTCATTCTTCATGGGATGCTCCCATTTGACATGATCCTCTATCTGCATAGCTTCTTTATAGCAAGCATCTATTAGCCTAACAAAATCTAAACCTAGAAGATATCTATCAGGTGCATGTGAAACATATACAGAGCGTCTCAATGGTTGCTGAAGAGGAACATTTGTAGACTGATCGGATCCAAAATTCTCTTGAACGTCCTTATGTGCAACATTTTTATGCATGCTGACTGGAGGACTAGTATCCTCAAACACCACTCTTCTCACTTCAATCTTCTTAATGGGTTGTTTCTGCATCTTAGACTCATTGAAAATGACATTGCTACTTCTAATCATTGACCGTGTTTTAGGATCCCATAAGCGATATCCAAATTGTCCTTCTCGATCATATCGAAGAAAAATATATTTCTTTGACTTATGGTCCAACTTTTGTCTAAGATTCTTGGGTATATGAAAATATGCTTCACACCCAAAAACTCAAAGATGATCATAATATGGTGTCTTCCCTATCCATAACTCTTGTGCCACTTTCAAACCTTTAGCAGTACTAGGGGAAGGGTTAATCACATGAACTGCTATGAATACTGCTTCTGCCCAAAAGCCTTATGAAAGGTTTGCATGATGCAGCATAGAGACTACTCTATCTTGAATAGTTCTATGCATGCTTTCAGCTACACCACTCTGTAGTGGGGTATAAGGAGCTGTAAACCCTCTACAAATTCTCTAGACTGGTAGAAAAGGATGAGTTCATGTGAGGTATATTCACCCCCATTATCTAAACATAAAGCTTTGAGATTAGTTCCTTTTTTATTCTCAACTGAAGCAAGCCATTTTTTGAAAGTAGGGAATACCTCATCCTTCAATTTGATAGGATATACCCAATCTTCTCTAGTAGCATCATCTATGAAAGTGACAAAGTAAAGAGAACCACCTAATGAACTTGTGGGCATAGGACCACACACATCTATATGAACAAGATCTAAAGACTGAATTGAACAGTCAATGTGTGTTCTATGTGCATTTATGGTTACCTTTCCATATTCACAATGCTCATAAAATGAAAAATCCGATAAAGATAACACATGCGAATAACCAGAACAAGAAATATTTCGTCAAGCTAAGCATTCTACTGGTCAAAGGTGGTCCGCACGACTCTCTCACCATGACAGTTCAACCGAATATCACACGTAAGAGGATAGGTCCACTTCATTGACCCTATGTCCTTCTAGGATCGTAATGTTTTTCTCAAGAATTCTAAGACACATAAAACCAGCTCAAACTCACTCACACGCTCCATTGAGGGTGAGCAAAGAAAGAGAAATTGGGTTTATGAGCCTATCCTAGAGAGGAAGTCTAAAAATGGAATCTAGGAACTATGCTCTTACTAGCCCACCTTGGATCCTCACATGCTCAACTGAAGGTGATTGTCTCAAGGAAACCATGTGCTAGCAAGGGCCCTATGGATGCCTAACAATGATGCTCTAGGAGTTTGGAGGGAGGTTTATATAGTTTTTTGAATGAATTTGGGCCCTTGGATCTAGAGAAATCAACTCTCAATCCTAAGATCAGGTTCTTTTGATTACAACCATTGGATTTATCAAATGGATGGTAAAGATTGGTTATTTATATGATATCTAGGGAAAAGGGTAGGAAAATAGGTGCCTTCATTCTCCACCATTGGAACTGGGGCTGATCTGGATCGTCGAATCAGTGCTGATATCAATTTGGAAAAGATAAGCCACTATTTTTGGAGAAACTTTGCATTATTGATCTTTGATCATCAAAAAAGGCTTATCTGGTGAAAAAACTCGTGGATCCTCCTTGCTTTATGCTTTAGTGCATCTCCATCCTTGAATATGAGCTCATCTTGATCGTACAACATGGTTCAATCATTGTTTGCCATGTGGTAGCCCTTCAAGACTTCAATTTTCTTATTCTAGGAAACTGTGGTGACCTTGAAAACTCGATTTTGTGCTCTTTGACCCTTCAAATATCCTTTGATGAAGATGATAATTTGTAGGTCTATGTTTTGAGAGGTCTCCTTTAGGAATATGCAAAAAAACTCCCATCTGAATCTCCCTTATACAAGTTTGACTACATTTGGAAGCTTGCAAGGTGGCAGTAAGGTGTCTAGAAATCTCTGATAGCCTTGAAAATGTGTACAAATATGTAGCCACATATGATCTTTATACATGCCAAACCATATGGCTAACAAAATTTCCTATACAAAATTTTGTAGGGTCTAAGTGAAAAAATTACATTTTTTACAAAATGCACATCTTGGCATATCAATGTGCTATTAAAGCCAATTACATGTGAAATTTGGGCTATAGAGTGCCTTTGATAGGCTTTACAAATGTATGAATTTTCATGTGATTTGGAGATATTGAAAATTTTGCCCTAATTTCCAAAGTTTGACCATCTTTGACTGCTACACTGGATTGGCTTGATTTCTTCCAAAGTTTTCATGTGAACTCCCTTTGACATGCTTGATGCATCTTGGAATTCTCAGGGAATTCTGGCTACCTTCATTGAATGTGTTTCCTGTAGGCCTTTGTGAATGAGACAGGAGAGGAAATCTCAACGACATTCGCCCCAACTAAACCTGCGATTCCTTCGGAAGCACCACTCTAGTATCTCTGAAAAACAAAATGTCCCAGGCATCAAATTCTTTTATAGGCAACATAAGAAACATGGAAGGAAAAATTGATCATATGCATGAATGAGTAGGCAATGTGACATGAAGCAAAATTTGCATGAAAGAAAGAATTGAAACACGCAACATGAATATGCATGAACAAATAGGCAACATATATGCAAATGAACAAGCAACATTGACAACAAGAAAGAAAACAAACAAGCATCAATATGAAGAGGAAGTGGATGTATTGAGTCATTTTAAGCATCAATTCCTCTCATCTTGAAAAAGAAATTGTAACTTTTTCATAAAGCAATCTACCTTAAATATGATTATAAAAAAAGATTTAGGATTTTCAAGAGACATCTTTCATCTTTAACTTATTTTAGATCAAGCTCTTTCCCACATAAATATGAATATGCTCTTTCTCTAATAACATGCAAGGAAATCTAACTAAACTCTACTAATCTGCCTATATAGCCGGTGATTTGTTCTACTATGCCTCCTTATCTTCCTTTGGCTTGCTCTTTTTTTTTTTATGATGATTCGGCAACTTTATGGTTACGATCACTTTTTTGGGGTGGAAGAAAGTGTAAACTTCTTGGTAACATGTAGCAGTTATTATTTTTTTTTATGGGGAAAAATTAAACTCCGATATAAGGTACAACCATTTTTTATGATGGAGAACATTCGTTTAAACTCCAATACAAGTGCTGTGGGATAGACTAAGGATGTAGAAACATGCAGTAACAGGAGATAGGATTTCAATAATTATGCTTTCGATACATGATACATATGCATGTTTATATATGAAAGTCATGTCACCAAAATAAACCTCCAAATCTACATGCCCTATCTTTCCTCAATCCTGGATTATAATCATTTTCTTAGTAGATAAATTACTACTTAAGATACAATTTTACACAAGTAGAGAAATCATCATTTGCCCTTTTTGACTCAAGTGATGTGGATATGCAATGGATATGCAATGCAATGCAAAGACTGAAAACAAACATGCATGAAAAAAGAATGGAAAAAAAATTAGAATGAACTTGAAAAAGAAAAACAAACAAAGTAACATGAACTTGAAAAATTAATGATATTTTTTTTATGGTTTCTATATATATTTTTTTCTTTTATATATATATATATATTATAACATGGATACTCCTGTCTATGAATCGATCTCATTGTTGTCATCTTCTTCAATGTCCTCATCCAAAATGTACTTGTCATTATCATGTTTCTTGAATAGCTTTATCCTTTTACGTGCAATTAAAGTTTTTAGTGCAACACCATTTAATTCACAAAGAGCATACGTACCATTGTTGTTGACTTTTGATACAATGTATGGCCCAAACCACCGTTGAGTGAGCTTTTTGTGTGCATCATATTGAGAGTCAAATGTAGTATCATAAATGAGCACCCAATCTCCTACTTCAATTGGCTTAGGATGCAATCAATGAGTTTTATCAAAATAATGCTTGTTCTTCATTCTAGATTCTCTTAATTTTTCAATGGCATCATCAAGTCTTAATTTACCTTGTTCTAACTATTTAATGCGCAAACTAAAAAAATCATCAGTAGACATGTTTTCAGACCAAGGCAAATTTGTCCATGCAAAAATATGAGACTGAATTGGAAACAATGGTTTTTGACAGTACATGAGTTTAGCAGGCATATACCCAGTAGTACGTGTGCACGCCATTCTATCTGCCCAAAGTGCAAAAGGTAAGAATCTAGGCCATTGTTTGATGTCACCGTTACATGCTTTAGATATGGCTTTCACAATAGGTGGATGCCCTCTCTCTATTTTACCATTGGCCTCTGGAGTGTATGCAGTAGTGAGAGACAAACGAATACTGTGATGTTCAAAGAACTCTTTAGCTTCTCTCGCATTTAACTCTCCACGATCGGCAACTACTTTCTCTATGTACCCAAAGCGACTTATGACATCTTCAAGCAAGAATTTGCAAACATTGTAAGTGGTCTTAGATTGTAGTGCACGTCCCTCTACATGATTAGCTAAGTCTTCTTTTGCAAGTACAATGTAACGCATTTTGTCAATACCTTTAGGCATAGTTACAAGATCTACTACCCACTTGTAGTGAATACAGGGTGGATAAGTAAGATGCAACGGATCTCTATGTTTGATTGATGAATGAAGTTGACAAGTAGAACATGTAGAAACTTAGCCACTAATGTCAACATACATCCTAGGCCAATAATATGTACTAATTTGTTCATATGTTCAAAAAAATCCTTTATGAGCTTCCCATAATGTCTCATGCATTTCCTTCATTACTTGCAACTGAAGACCTCGTTTTCCTAGGAATCGTTGTGGATTATTAACCTTACCCTTAGCATGTCTCCAAAGATAACCGTTACATAGGAAAAAGTTATAAGCTCATTTCCTAATGTTATGAAATCTATTCATAGTCTAGCTAGGTGATGGTTGTAGTATACTCAAATACTTTTCTATATCTCTCCATTCGTTTTCGTACTCAGACTCATGAAATTTCTCATACTCCTATATATGTGGAACATAGTCAACTAAGTTCACATTCTTTATTAGATCACTTTCAAGATCATCATCAAATCTAGCTCTCGATAACATATGAGCAACTGAGTTTGACTTACCTGAAATATGAACTAACTCAGGATTTATGAACTTAATATATGAGATCCATCCAAGCATGGCTATACCAGGAGATGAACAATTGGCTATCATTTCAATGAGAGGCAAACAATCAGTCTCAACTTTGACATTTGCACCAATGAAATATTCTTTGTCTGTTTTCAAAGCTGTTACCATACCCCATAGTTCTCGTTTGATCTGTGGATATTTTCGTTGTGTTTCATGTAAATTTTTGGCACCAAACCTAATCGCATATCTATTCCCTTCACTATCATCTTGACTTATGACCCAATCTATGCCGATATGACTAGTATCAACAGTCAATATAATAGGTTTGTTAGCAAAATACTCTACACGCTTAAGGATGGGAGCTTCAAGCAATAATTTATTCAATTTACGCATAGCTTGAGTGTGTTTTTCAGTCCAAATAAATTTTTGTTTCTTCGTCAACAAGTCATAGAGACAATGAGCAACATGAGCAAAGTGTGGGATCCAAATAACATAAAAAAGGCAAGCACCAAGAAATCCGCGTACCTCACTCACATTGTTACATGTTTCAAAAATATTGCCAATGGCATCAACTTTTTGTGGGTATGGCTTTTGACCATAATGACCACATAAATGTCCAACAACAAGAACCTCGTTGACACCAAAATAGATTTTACTATGGAAAATGTGAGACCTACCTCTTCAAATCGTTGAAATATTCTTTCACAATCAGAGATATGGTCAAGAACAAATTTACCACATCCAGATGAATCTAAAGTAATGTCCTTTACACGTTCCTCACTCCCTTTAATTGGAATATCATCAATGAATGGCATAGTTATATGAGGGATAAAATCATGTAAGACCATATTCATAGCACTCATCATATGAGCCACAAAATTAGTCACTCCTTGAGCTAAAGTACACATTCGCACTAAGCCTAAAGGAGATTTCATTGTGGTTAATATCACGACTATCAATTGCTAATTGGAATTGGCCATATCCAGAATATAAATCACCCATTGAATAGATAGAATGTCCTGAAAATGATTCAACAAACTCATCTACAATGGGTCCTATTCTTACATTCCTTATGGTGACTTTATTGACGGGTTGGAGATCTTTTTAGGCACAGTGAACCATCGATTTGAGTAAGGTGCAAAAGATGGCTCTAAAATTCTCATGTTTATCTTCTCCTTAAGTAATTTCATTAGCTCAGGTAAGTGAGCCTTTGGAACTGGTATAGGGCAAAGATTCCATGGAATATGTGGAATAGTAAAGATTATCATGGGTGCAACTAGCTTAAGATCTATGCAACCAATCTCATGAGGATACATAGTAAAGGCTTTTCCATGGCTATGTATGACTCTCGCAAATTTATCTCTCTCTACTGACAAAAGAAAGTCATCATCTGTACCAATTTTCACATATTTTATTGTCTCATCCATGAATGTATGTCCTATGTTTTTCTTATCCCGAAGAATTGGATCATTTTTCACATCAATAATTTTTTCATTACTTCCTTGAGGTAATGGTTGAGCTATGGGTTTGATTTTTTTGTCTACGGTTTTGTACTTTGTTTCAACTAAGGCATCATGTGTTTGGTTAAATTTTGAGCACTTGTCAACATTGAGTGCATATTCCTGGATAAGAACGTACTCATCAAGGGAAGAAAGAAGAATAATATGGGAATTAGATTTTTTTTGGAAACATAAATCTAACTCCTCAAGAGTAGAGAAACAATGAGATGTTTCAATCACATGCTCAATGTTCTCATCATGTTCCATGATTTTGTTGTTTTTATAATTTTTTTTGGGTTTTTTGGATAAAAGACTTGGACAATTGACTCTTATGAAGAAAATCTAATCTATAATGTGGAAAACAAAGTGAAAATCTATTGTACATGTTGGTTGGATGTGAGATGTCAAACCAATATCCACTGTTGTCCTGCTCAACAATGGATTCTATCCGAAATTTTGATCATATGTAGCTCCAAACATGAATCGAGGCGCACAATCACTACAAGCATGCTCATGACCCTGAGTAACAATAGGCTTCTTTCTAATTGACAATCGATTCCTAGGATGATTCACTCCTACCCTTATGACTTGAAGTGATTGCATTCCATCCTTAGACTGAATTCTAGCATAAATAGACCCATCATCCATGGCTTTAGTTTCCATACGACTCTCACAAATAAAGGGTTGACCTAAGAGAACTTCATAGGAGCAATTTTCTTGAATAAAAAAGTGAAACTCTTCTGTGATTCCTCCTATGGATATGGGCACACTAGCACAAGCTCCATACAGGGTACCTACACCATTATCTACAGTTCTCATACGCCATCCACAATCTTTATCTATGGGCCATCGAAACTTATCATAGACTTCTCTTGAAATCACATTGATTTCGGAGCCAGAATCTACTAATGCATTTACAGTGATAGCATTCTTATCATTTCCTATTTTAACATGCATCTCTGATGTACCTCTAGACCAAAATTTTCTTTTAAAGTGACTTTCAAGATTGTTTTCATGATTTTCATGGTCTGGTTGAATAGGTCCTAAGAAATTTTTATTAACATTTACTTCATCATCATCATAGTCCTCTTTATCAGAATCATCAAAGTTTAAGGCGTCATTCATAGCTTGACCTTGATCTAGAGAATCTTGCATCTCAGTATCTAGATTAAGCAAAAACCTCTTCCTTTTAATTAGGCCGATAAAGTTATCTATAAAAACAGGCTTTGCAATAGAGAGAACTTGTTCTAAAGACATAGTCACTTGACTCTTAAGCAAAATGTCATCTAAAATCTCCATAGGATCTATTTTTCTCTCAATTTTTGAAATCAAGATGGCTTTAGGTTTTCTCTTTGGTTTCTTTTGTTTTTGCTCAAGATCTTGTTTTTGTTCATGTTCTCGTGTTTGGTCTTCAGTTTGTTTTGATTGTTCTTGTTTATCTAAAGGCTTTCGTTCTGTTTTTCTTTGCTTTGTCTTCTTCCCTTTTTGTTTCTCCTCTTGTTTTTGTTCATTGGGTTGTGATTCTTGTTTTTTATCTTTGGATTGTGATGTTTCTCCTTGCTCTATGATTGTTTCTATTCCCTCTGAGGTTTGTTTTCGAGTCACTCTTCTTTCACTAGGTTCAGCTTCATCTCTTTTTCGTTTTTCTTCTACATTGGATATGTGAGAAATAAGAGATTGATCTTCTATCGGTGACTCGGAAGCCGTTATTCTCCTAATCTCATCTCGTGCTCTTACTAAAGCCTCTATGGAAAAGTCAACTCCTTTTGTGGGTTTACTTGATTCTACTTGTTCATTAGGAGCTTCTAGTTTCACTCCTCTAGTTCCTATGTCCATTATGGTTATATTTTCATAGTGTTTTTTCATTCCTCCCTTACCATAATTTCCTTGCAAAGGTAGCCTAGATCGATAGTCACAGATTTTCTTGTCTATGTCTATTACTAGTCCTTGCTCCTTAGCAGCCTTCAATAGTTCACAATCTCTCAAAAAGTGTTCTAATGAATCACACCAAGGACACCTACGAGGGCCACACACAAAACCATTTTGATTTTGAGTAACTTGTGGTGGGAAATTTTGAAATTAAGGATTTTGTTGATAAGGTATTGCTTGAACATGATAATTAGGATTTTGATAAGGCAGTTGATGTATTTGAGGCGCTTGGGGAGCAACATGTGGTACTTGAGGTGCAAGAGGAGCTTCCATAGTATACGATTGATGATTTTGAAAATTTTGATTTTGAGGATTTTGAAAGCTATTTGAGAAGTTTGAGGATACATGTTTTGATACATTTGAGGATTTTGCACATGAGGATGAGGATTTTGCATTGAAGAATTATGCATTGGAGGGAATTGATATGCTTGAGTAGGAGCTACTTGTGGATTTTGATTGGGAGCTATAACATGTTGATTAGGCACTTGAAAAGACATTGGGTTCATTTGATTTTGGAAAGATTTGGTGTAATTAGATTGTAAAGCATCTATAGTCTCGGCCGAATTGGATTGTGTAGCAATAAGACTTTCCATTTTCTTAGTGAGAATTTCCACTTGAGATTGTTCAACTACACTTTTATTTGGCTCTACTTTAAAACCTTGAGTAGGCTCCATCATTTGAGGAATATGAGTAGAGTCAAAAAACATACCATGGGATTGTTCTCTAACTTGCTCCTTAGTTTGTGGAAGGCTAGCTTGAGGAAGACTAGTTTGCTCATAAACCATGGATTGTCTTTGATGTCTATGTGCTACAGCCTCTACTACTTTACGCACTTTTTGCCAATTGTCAGTAAGACCATAGCGCTTATCCGACTCTTCTAATCGCTGTTCAACTTCCCTACGAGTTTTAGGACGAAGAAGCTTAAGAAAATTGATCACAATATCAGGTTCCAAACTTATCTTATCCTCATCTGGAAGTTGTTCATAGCGTCTAATATACTCATTTTCTAAATGAGTAATAGAGCTACTAGGCTTTGGGGAATTGATCCATCGTAAGAATCCATCCCAATTAAGTTGGCTATAATCCTCAAGATAGAATTCTTTGAGCATCTCCTTTCTAAAATCACTCCAATGAAGAGTATCATATTGAGTGACATGGTTTTTGATAGAGCTATCAACAATTCGTTCAAAGAATGATATCAAAAGATCTTCGGGAAGACCAAAAATCATAGCTTGCTCTTCAAACAAATCTAAGTAGCTTGTGATGTTGATGCCATTGAATTTTCCCTTCTCTCTCGACATAGAAGAGACTATTCTTTGGCCTTGTTTCTCAACACCATCTTATGTGAATGTGCAAGTGATGCACGATTCTCTAGATCTCTCACAAATGCGTTTACTTCATGGCGAAGATGTGCACGATACTATGAGAAATCTAATGCAACACTCAAGAATGATGATGATGATATGATGAGGATGAAAAATACGAACAAAGGATATGGATCACAACCTCCCAACAAGATCAGAAGAAAATGCCACGAAGCGATTCACGTCGGGTTCAAATGTGGAGGTGATTGCGATTCGGGTGGATCGGGTTCGGTCGTGGCACACGTAGAGTGTATGAAGCTAGTGAGTGTTGGAAGGTCTTTGTGATAAAAATGTGAAGGTGAAGATGAAGTTGGGTAAGGGGAGGAGAGATATCAAGATTTAATTATGAAAGGGGAACATATGAATGTATGCAAGATGAGAACAAAAAGAAAACCACACACATGAATCAACTTTTGAAAGGAAGAATGGTCCACGAATGGAGCTTCTTATACACTTTCAAAAATCAATTCATAACCATGGGTTCTTGAGGATGTATGCATGATGAGAACAAAAAGAAAACCACACACATGAATCAACTTTTGAAAGGAAGAATGATCCACGAATGGAGCTTATTATACACTTTCAAAAATCAATTCATAAGCATGGGTTCTTGTGGATGTATGCATGATGAGAAAAAAAAGAAAACCACACACATGAATCAACTTTTGAAAGGAAGAATGGTCCACGAATGGAGCTTCTTATACACTTTCAAAAATCAATTCATAAGCATGGGTTTTTGTGGGTGGTATGAATGCATGTTGGTCATGATGTAAAAAATGAATAGAAAATTATTCTCTAAACGTTAATGGATCATCCTCACTGGTTTAACGCAATACTGTGGAGCCTTCTCCTACATAGAAAGAGATAGAAGGTGACATGTAAAAACATATAAGAGACAAATAGATAAGAGACATGAGACATGAATTAGAAGATATTGTTATGAGAAACATGTACATGAATGTTGTGAAACGTCAAGCTAAGCATTCTACTGGTTAAAGGTGGTTTGCACGACAATCTCACCATGATAGTTCAACCGAATGTCACACGTAAGAGGATAGGTTCCACTTCATTGACCCTATGTCTTTCTAGGATCATAATGTGTTTCTAAAGAAGTCTAAGACACATAAAACCAGCTCAAACTCACTCACATGCTCCAAAGAGGGTGAGCAAAGAAAGAGAAACTTGGTTTATGAACCTATCCTAGAGAGGAGGTCTAAAAATTGAATCTAGGAACTATGCTCTTACTAGCCCACCTTGGATCCTCACACGCTCAACTGAGGGTGATCGTCTCAAGGAAACCATGTGCTAGCAAGGCCCCTATGGATGCCTAACAATGATGCTCTAGGAGTTTGGAGGGGGTTTTATATAGTTTTTTGAATGAATTTGGGCCCTTGGATCTAGAGAAATCAACTCTCAACCCTAAGATCAGCTTCTTTTGATTACAACCATTGGATTTATCAAATGGATGGTTAGGATTCGTTCTTTATATGATATCTAGGGCAAAGGGGAGGAAAATAGGTGCCTTCATTCTCCACAATTGGATCTGGGGCTGATCTGGACCGTCGGATCAGTGCTGACATCAATTTGGATAAGATAAGCCACTATTTTTGTAGAAACTTTGCATTATTTATCTTTGATCATCAAAAAAGGCTTATTCGGTGAAAAAAATCGTGGATCCTCCTTGATTTATGCTTTAATGCATCTCCATCCTTGAATATGAGCTCATCTTGATCCTACAACATGGTTCAATCATTGTTTGCCATGTGGCAGCCCTTCAAGCCTTCAATTTCTTTATTCTAGGAAACTGCGGTGACCTTGAAAACTCGATTTTGTGCTCTTTGACCCTTCAAATATCCTTTAATGAAGATGATAATTTGTAGGGCTATGTTTTGAAAGGTCTCCTTTAGGAATATGCAGAAAAAACTCCCATTTGAATCTCCTTTATACAAGTTTGACTACATTTGGAAGCTTGCAAGGTGGCATTAAGGTGTCTAAGAAGCTCTGATAGCCTTGAAAATTTGTACAAATATGTAGCCACATATGATCTTTATACATGCCAAACCATATGGCTAACAAAATTTCCTAAATTTTGTAGGGTCTAAGTGGAAAAATTACATTTTTTACAAAATGCACATGGCATATCAATGTGCTATAAAAGCCATTTACATGTGAAATTTGGGCTATAGAGTGCCTTTGATAGGCTTTACAAATGTATGAATTTTCATGTGATTTGGAGATATTGAAATTTTTGCCCTAATTTCTAAATTTTGACCAGCTTTGACCGCTACACTAGATTTGCTTGATTTCCTCCAAAGTTTGCATGTGAACTCCCTTTGACATGCTTGATGCATCTTGGAATTCTTAGGGAATTCTGGCTACCTTCATCGAATGTGTTTCCTATAGGCCTTCGTGAATGAGAGAGGAGAGGAGATCTCGACGACAACGTATGTATGTGCTCAATATATGGAGCAAAATGACACTAATAGGCTAAATGCACAGCCCAAAAATTAGCCAACAACACCTGCAAGTGCGTGTCAACTCTATTTTTTAGGTGCAAAATCCTACATAAATTTGTAGTGGCTGCTCCTACCACAACTCAAAAACTTTTGAGAAAGCTATGATTTTACGAGTGTGGCTGAAAAGCACAGCCCCAAAGATGAATACTTATTGTCGGAGAAGTACAAAGAACACTCTTCCTGATGTTCTTGGACGTATGTGAAGAGAACTACGCATGAAAGTACTCCACAATGGCTCCAAAAATCACCCCAAAATTGCTTCAAAGACAAGCTTTGAAAGCAAAGAATGAAGCTTTGAGGACCCAAAACTTGTTGAAAATAATGTCGACCTTAGTCGTTCCCCTTCTTCAAGCACCACAAGAGTGTAACTTAGTGGCAAGAGATTTCCACGGTTAAGAGGGAGGGGGGGCAATACTAAGATGGGTGACCTCCCGAGAAGTGTCGGGAACCTCTGTCTTCGTTGATCATTGAGGTCCTCCCTCGTGCATAGCCAATGGTGACTTCGGTGACTCAGATGAGAAGGTATGCCAAGGTCTATGCCTTGGTCACCACCTTAGCCATAAGCCTTGGAGAAAGGCTTGGGTAGGTGGGTGGGTGCTCGCTTGGCTTGCACAAAAGGAACAAAGCTTTTGCATCAAAATGCTCTGATACTAGTGAAGTAGTTCTATGGAAATGCACCATAGTGCACTCTCCTTCTTGAGAGCTCCATGAAAATATCTTCAGAGAAGAAAACCGAGCTCCAAGTGCCACACATGGTACTCTGCACATAGGCTACAAAACACACAGAAAACACAGTACACTGGGAGCACGAACACAAGCTTCTTAGGTGTTACAAATGCGATCGAACTTACAGTCTATGGCTGACCAAGCCACTATATGTTTTATTAAAGAACATATACAAAAGTGTCTAGTGGCCATTTTTCCTTTCACATGGACACTAACGATGACACGTAGTTGTGGACCTTTGTCATCCTTCCATGCCATTGGGTGTTGACATGTGTGTTCCTCCCTTTTCCCTCCGTATTATTCTGATTGATCTTTCTTAATCCATTCTTGGCTTATGCTTAGGCGTTGCGGTGCCCTTGTGGTTGGTAAGATCATAGGTGGCCTGATCTTCTTGCTAATTCCTTTAAGCAGACTATTGTTACTCAATCGCTCACGCTCACACTCTTGGAAGAATGGAGAGGTTGATAATGCATTTTAGGGGAAGATGTAGGTTAATTTGAAGTAGAACAATAATTGTACAAGATTTTCATTGGGAGTTCATGCACTGGTTCCTCTAGACTTGTGAGCCTAGGTGTCTTGTTTCCCACTGTTTTTAAAGGTTTTTCATCTAGGAGACTAAAGACTTCCTTGTGGTCTATTTTAGCCATTATGTATCCTTGGGCTAGGTGGATATTGACTTCATACTCAAAGATCGAATCCTGACCTAGGACCAGTTCTTCTAGAAGATCTTTATCATTGCAAACTACGAATCTTTGGTTCATAGTAGTGTTTCCAAGACACAAGAACATTGAAATCTCTCCCTAACACTCAATGATGTTTTCTCCAATTCCTATCATTAATTTGTGCCTTCAATTCCTTTGCTAGTGAAGCTCTTATGCAACTCAACAGGCTTTTGTGTCAATCAATGAGTCGGCTAATTGGTAGTCATTTGTACTAATGCCTAGGTTCGAATATGGTCTTTTGACAAGGCAACCTAGCGATTCCATTTTACCCGTTTGATAATTCTCCATAGGGGTAGGTTCTTTTCCTTGTAGATATCTTTTGTCTCGTTGTCGTATCCACTCTTTCCATTTCTTATGTGTTCTAGTGCTTCCACTTGGGCTTCTTCTCTTATTCTTTCCTCTTCTTTTTTTCTCTTTTGTGCTCCTAAGAGTCTTTCTAACATCCTTTCAGTTAATTGTTCCATATATCTCTTGAAGCTACATCCACTTATGTAATTCGATAATATGTCCCCATCAAGGGTAGCTAAATTAATTGCTCCACTAGTAGAAATTTTGTTTATCAATAGGAGTCCATACCCTTGTTTTTGCAATTTTGTCGCATGTTGTTTCAACATATATAGTACTAACACTAGGTCTCCTTCTTTCAGTCCCTTGTCTTTGAAATGGGTGTCATAATAGGATTTTTGTCACCTCTTAGCAGCGTAAATGCCTGCCAATGCTTGTAACCTCCTCTCATGCAACTCCTCAATTTGATCCAATTCTCTAGACAATTCATGTCCCATCCATTCATATTGTTGTGCACTTCTCAAAGTGGGGACTAGAAAGTCAATTGGCAATATTTCATTTTGTCTTATATGCTACATAGAAGGCCCATATTGCATGATCCATTGTTTGTCCCAACGTGACCTTCCATTGTTAACTATTTTAGTTAAGATTGTGCACAACACTGTATTGGAACTCTCAGGTTGTCCATTGGCTTCAGGATGATGGGGAGCTGGCTTCTTATGAATTATTAGAAATTCATTCATAAGAGACTCAATAACCTCATTTATAAAGTGTGTTCCTCTACAACTAATGATTTCCATTGGGATTCCAAAATGTGTGAATATATTTTCGAACAAAAATTAGGCTATGGTATGGGCATCATTTTTTCTAGTGGCTAGCTTCTAGCCATTTTGTCATATAATCCATGGCTATAGTAACATATTCAGCATGCGACCCTTTTGCTGGGGGATTTATTGGTCCTATGAAATCAATACCCCTTTTTGAAAATGCTCTAGCACTAATCATTGGTCTTAGAGGCATTTCATCTCGTCTTATAGGATACTTTCTTGGTTGATATACTTCACAAATTTGTATGTAAGTTTCGACATCCATATGTAAGGTTGGCCACCATGGGACAGTAAAGGGAATCATTTTGACAGTCTTATTGACTGAAAAATTTCCTCTAGCTCTGCCTCCATGAGCCATTCCTAGGATTGGTAAGTATTCTCCTTCATTTACACATAATTGTAATTGATTATCCTTTCCTCTTTTGAATAATTGTCTTCCTATGATGGCATAGTCCTTGCTCTGTTCTTCTAGAGCTTTGTTTCTTGCTAGGCTTGCTCCTTCCGGGTAAGTTTGTGATCTCAAAAAAATTAGTTAACACTTTGCTCCATTAGGGGGCTCCGGTGGAGGAAAATAAGGATGAATATTCATTTGGTGGAACTTCCTTACATTCGTGGTAGTCAATGATGTGTTCATGTATGTCCTTTTGCATATCTGGCTAATACACATCTAATCTTTTAAAATGTCTTGTTGTTCCATGAACACCCTTGTGCCTTCTCCACTTGTTCAGATGGGCTTATTCGAGTAAGCTCTAACGCTCCTCATCTTCTACACACCTTAGCAACACTCCATTAGAGTCTTTAAAATACAGACTTCCCGCAACAATATGTAGGTTTCATGATTGCATGAATTCCTTCTTGTTGTCCTGATTGATCGTATGATGTGGTCCATGCATGAGTATTGGGATCAATTTTTTTGCCCATTTTGGACATACTTCCAAATTGAAGAGGTATGTGTTAGGTGGATCATCTGCTACTCCTGTGGGTGGTTTTCCATGCGTCATTCTCAACAAGTGATCTGCTTTTATATGAGTGTTCCCCTTTTTTACTACTACTTTGAAGTAAAATTCCATCAATAATAGAAACCATCTCACTAGCCTTCGAGTATTACAGGGTTTATTGACCAAGTACAATAATGCATGGTGATCAATAAAGAATTTAAGTTTATTGGCTAGGAGGTAATGATTGAATTTTTTGACTACATACACCATTCCTAAACTGTCCCTTTCAGTAGTGGTATAATTTCTTTTTCTGTGTGTCAAAAAGATACTTTATTTGAGAGGCTTCAAAACCATAGCCCAAGGGAAATATCAAAAAGGGGCTTAGGAGAGCGTTCATATGGACATCTCCTAAATACAAGATAAAAGGGATTTTTATGAGGGCTAGAGGGTGCCATTGCATGAGGAAATTATGGGCAACCCTTGTATCAACACCCTCCTCCTCCTAGACTTTGTCATTCTCGACAAAGCTAAGAAATGAGAGGCATATAGTGTCGAACTGGGCCAAGTTTGGAGTCTTCAACACTTCAAATATGCAAACAGTTCCAATCTGAATTTTGCAAGGCTGCAAATCTTTTGAATCAGCAAGCAGTCTGCCTTCGAATCTTCAATCGAGCAAGGTTGAGCGACACAATCCCCTTGGGGGGCAGTCAGCCCAGCCTCCATCCAAATTTATAAGTCTTCAAATCTTGCAGGCCTGTAATGCTGAGCGACACAATCCCCTTGGGGGGCAGTCAGCCCAGCCTCCATCCAATGTGCCCTCTCTCAAAGCTCCAATACCTGAAAATTAAACATACACAAGTAGACTGATTTTGAAAAGAAGCAGCCACAAAATGTAATTCCAGGTTTAGTTTCCACTTCAAGGAACATCTTTCACTTAGGACTTGCTCTTCTAATGAGAAGAGCTCCTGAAAACCTCCTCTTTGCACTCCAAAAAATGATGCCATAATCCGTTATTTCCAAGTGAGTGTGACATATGGCATTATCTAGCATGAGATGAATATGTAGTTGCATGTTTAACTTATGTTCCTGCCATCATTCATACTATGATCCTAGTCAACAAGCTTACAATTTAACATGAATGTTATGTGCCTCAGAAAATGAATAGACAATTGTGCAACATTATGAGTCCCAACATTTTGCAAGCATTCATGAGATTCAAACAACTTATCCAACATTATTCCTACAAAGCACAATATAAAATCATCTTATAGGATCCATGAAAGAACAATGCTCGAGTTATGTGTAAGTCTGCAATGCATTGAGTACATTGTAAAACCAGAGAATTACTTCTCTGGCAAAAAACAATCACTCAGGTGTTTGTGACTTTCATACTTCATTAGTAGTTTCCCTTCCTGCTTCATGCCACCTATTAATATCCACAGCGTTGATCCTCTCACTTTTAAAACATCCTAGATTACAGTAGTAGCAAAAGCCTCAGTTATTCCAGTCTTTGGCCTGTAGCACTCAGAGATTCAAGCTCCATCCGAACAACTAAAGAAGCCTTATTTATTTGTGAAGTTATGGACATAAACCTCCTCATCAGTCAATCATGAGACCAGCTCATTGTGATAGAGTGATGCAGAAGTGCATTACCCACCAGTTCTTCCTGGTCATGGAGTGCCTTACACATATGATTTCTTTGGATGCAGTCTAAAACCACCCAAAAAGCATAGTCAAGGATTACTTTTACTTTGTTAGAAATGAGCCCACATCATGTTCTCACATTGCTAGCCCATGAGATGACACAATGAACTAGCCCCAAATTATGAAGCAACAGTAGGTGTGACTAGTACACAATGAAAGTGCCTCAAACATGAGTTTCAAAATTGAGGAATTATCAACAATCAGCCTTATGTGGGACAGTCACATAACTCCAAACATCATGCTCACCGTGTTGCCAAAACCTGGGTTACTCTTCAGTATCATTGCAAAAAAATTCTGGGAATAACCAATGATAGCCTCTTCCAAAGTGACCCTGCATTCTCCTAATCCGAACATAATACTATTTAGCATCATTACATTTGAAGATTCATCCTTCACAAAACCATTCAGGTAGCAAAAGTGTATATAGATGAAAACAGAATAGGAAACTGCTTTGACTATATTACAGTAGCCTGTTCAGTCAACACCAACAATAAAGTAGAGGAGAAATGAGTGCCTATTTTGGATATTCATTCAAATCATAGACCAGCAAGTGGTGATAGCATCCAGCTCCAGAATAATACCAAAAAGTTTTAAGAGCGCATATGAGCATAGTAGCAATGTGAGAAACAGCGTAATCATATTAAAACTAAATGTGCCTCCAATCAGTGCAATTTTCGAAGTGTGCATCCAACCAGGCTCTGTCAACCCAAACACAATCAAACTAGTAAAAACTTGTTACAACCCCTGTCCTTGTGCACTTGCAATGTACCTGAAAAATTCATATAATTTTGTAAGACATATAGCACCAATCACAGCCATGGCCCCCAATTGATGGTAAGAGGTATGGACCCTCTCCCAAGCCTAGGGTCATCACATTCTTTGATCAAACCTAAGTCATCGTAGTCAACCTTAGAGAAAAGAACTGGGCATGCAAATACATATCCATGCATCTAGTTTTCTCCATCTAATGTCAAAGTAATCAACAACACCAATATGCCATTCTTTTTCACGGGGTGAAATCTGAAAATGGAACCAATTCCTTGAAGTAGGGCAGTTACAACCACACAACAGACATTTGGCAGCAGACACATTATGCACATTCTTCGCTTGGTTTTTAGGGTAATGGTCTTCAAACTAATTTGGCAAACGCAGTCTTGGTGAGAAGGCCACCTACTGTATAGTTTTGTTCAAGAATCAACCAAACGTGTAATTGTGAAACGCATGGGCAACTCCCGATATGAGCACAATGATGCATAGGGAGAGCCTATGTTGCCTTATTCCAACACAATCATGTTCCCCAAAGGGTAGCAACAAGGCCCGCGGCCCTCATGTCCCCCTTCATGCTATGGGTACAAACCAAATTTTAGAGCCCAGGCTTCCTCCAATTACCCACAGGTCCCCTCCCAATGAACAGACACTAATCATAAGCAAGATGGGAAAGCAACAAAGAGCAATGACTTCACATTCTAAGCTTTAGAAAGCATCTCACAATAAGGGTCTCCTCTTAAGATGGTAAGCCTATATGGATGTTCCTAGGTCAAATTTTTTAGATCAAAAGGTTTTTACTATGCTTCAAACTCCACGATATCATGCCAAAGAAAGTCATGATCCATCATAGAAACAAAAACATGAATGCAAACACCAACCATATTCTAGCAGTCGCTCGTCCTAGCACCATAAAGGCTGAAATCATCTAATCGATCAAATGAAGGTCATCAATAAGGCAACTCATAATTTTCCAAATCAAACAATCATCAATGAGGAATTTGAAGCCGCTACGTCAATGTTTGAAGTCTCTCATGAAGAGTGATCTTAGCCAATGTTCTTTTCCAGAAATGATTCTTTAGGACTTTCTTTCTACAATGGTTAGTTCTTGTTGCCTAGAGTGCCTTCTAAATGTACTTATGACCGCTTCCTATGACTGTGCACGTTCAATATTAGAAATAATGTTTTTTTGAAAATTTGTTCAGAAGTTATTAAAGCCATCTAATTGTTGATCATGAAAACATTTGGTTTACGGCAGAATGGCAACACCCCCTTGTTCCAAGTTCTGCATAAAGATATAAAGCAAGAAGAAAATCATGGAAAGTGACTCAACTCCTTTTGAAATTACAACTCCAAAAGTAGCACTAACTATACTGAATAGTAGTATGTCACAAACATTTACAGATCTCTGAAAGAGTTGTAGCCTACAAACAGAAAATCAATAACATGTTCGTCATACAGAGTTTTCATCAGAATTAAGAAGGCATCGCATTATAGATCTTTCCATATGTTTAAGAGTCTATCCATTACTTCAAGCCAAGCCCATTCTTGATGGTATCAAGTAGACAACAGAAAAGATGCTCCAGGTGGACCATATTGATACAGCCTAGAAGGCAAGGATGGAGATTAAAACACAATCCCCATGAGCGAGAGAGTTCAAACCACCCAAAACTTTGCTCATCCTACTCAAGGGAGCTCGTCTCAAGCCGAGTGTCAAGCAAAAGGTGGTGGGAGAGTACCAGATAACAAAAGGCATTTAGTTGATCTTAAGATACAGAGTTAACTTTAAAAGCTTCTGCACACATGTGAAGCGTGCAGGCCCTCAAGATTTTTAGATACCAATAGTGCTTCAGGGAAGCATAGCTCCTCCAAGAGCCCAAGCAAGGTCGATGCGCTGGACCATGTGGCACAAACCGATGCCCAAGCCAAGGGGATAGGAGCCCAAACAGCAATTGAGATGTTGAATAATCTACGAGGGGAGCACCAATCGTTCGTAAAGAGAGAGCAACACGAGCTATTGTGAGCACAATCATCCTAAGCAGATGATAGAATGAACAAACCCCAGTCTCAAGAATTCGTCTAGGCAGCAGTTCTATGTATAAAATATATGCCAAAGCGATGATGCAAAACAACTGTGATGAGGTGGATCCCGAGGTGCCACACACTTCTGCGCAATGGAGAACGATGGGGGCACGAGCGCAAACTCACCCCCAACCACCGGCCTGAAGAGGGAGTAAAAGTTCCACCTTGAGCAGAGAAAATATGGGGAGCTCCTAAAGAGCTTAACCGAATATCCAAGAAGCCTGCATAGTTGCTAATGTTTCACAAATCATGGAGGTGAACAAGCAACAACGCCCCCCACCAAAGACTGAGCACAAGTGCCTGTTGAGTTGATCAAATCAACTATGGAGGACAGCCACCTGTGGTTGGAACCATAGCAAGATTCGAGGTTATTCTGATAGTGAGAATGGACATGGGGCAGCGAAGCATCATCAAAGCCCCATATAGTCAGAACAAATATGAAGCTGGAGATGATTAACCACAGGCCGCAGATTTGAGGAGAAGCCAAAAGGGATCTCAACTACAAATCTGCCCGTGGAGAAAGAGGGCAGCCATAGTGTTCCCACAGCAAGATCTTGCCAATGAGAGAAGATAGATACCAGGGAAGGTGTGCATTGCCTTCGTAAGCGATAGGGAGAACAACACCCACCACAACATGAATCGAAGCGCAAGGAGGGGAAGCCACAGCCGAAAGATCAAGGGGCCAGCAGTAGCCGACGGAACTGCTAAGAAGTGGATAGAGCGCAACCCCTCTGAGGGAAGAACAAGAGGTGCTCCTGGAGAGCAGAGCTCTCGCCTCGTGGCGTGGGGAACCAGATGATACAGAGTGGACACAAATGAACCCCCGACAAGGAGCTGCCCACGCAGGCCTTATGGACAAGCAAGGTTCAATGAACGAGGCCAGGGAGACATAAATATTCACCTAACCCAATTAAACAGAATAGAACGTGGGTAGTGGGCTTGGGATTTGATTTCAGCGAATGATGTGAGAGCATCCCAAGATGCAAGCCTCAAAATTACATGGGATGAACGATTTTTATTATTATTATTATTTTTTTAAGATTTACCAAATCCTCAAGACTCGTGCAATATTTAATGATCCTTTGTGTGTGATGGAAAGCATCCAATGAAGAGGTCGTTCATACATTAAGTTACAACTACCGGAAATCTTCCCTTCACCAAACTGCTTCGAATTTTGGTGTTCTAAAAATTGATAAGAGGGAAAGATAAGAGAGAGAATGGTCTATCCCTCTTCCCAAGAGTATCACATCCAAAAGAGGTGACTGAGATGGAGAGTGATGCTTTGAGTGAGTGTGAGAATGTGTGTGTTTGTGAGAGAGGATGAGAGAAGGGGGGTAAGGGGGTGTTTTTGTGCCAACAACAAAACTGAACTGAAACTACTCTACAAAAGCAAGAAAGTGGGAAACTAATGGCCCAATGGAAGGGTGAAAGTGCCATGCCAACACACATATCCTAAGTGAATAAGCAGAAAAATTGCAAATCAATATCTTACCACATGCTCTTGAGCTCTCCAAGTGATGAAAGGCCATTCTCCCCGGCAACGGCGCCAAATTTGTTGTTGTAGTATGCCCTTGGGGGCGCACCACCTTGCATGGAAGCAAGAAGGAAGGCCCAAGAAAGACTCTCCTTTCATCCACCCCATCCTCCATCATGTTCAAGCCATTGGCCATCAGCCTGCAGCTATGCCACATGCTTGAAAATATGGAGCAATGGGAGTCAAGGATCCTAGTCACATATGTAAAATACAAGATAATAGCAACACTCTACTTACACACATAGGAAATGCTAGCATGCACACACACCTCACTCTCTCACACTCCAAGACTAAATACATATATGTAAAAAGCCTTAAGAGAAAAGAGAGTTCTTCCATTGAAAAGATTTTACATGAGAGCATGACCAAAAGCTCTCCCTTTACAAGAAATGAGCCTATATTTATAGGCTAAGCACATTCTCCCATGTGCTCTTTTTGACTAGTCAAAAAAGAGCACATGCTCATCTCTCTCTAAATCTTTGTAGATATTCTCTAACAACCCACTCTCTTCAAGACAAAAATATAGGCGTGGGGAACTTCTACGTGGGATTTTATACATGTGTGTCAAAAAGATACTTTATTTGAGAGGCTTCAAAACCATAGCCTAAGGGAAATATCAAAAAGGGGCTTAGGAGAGTGTTCATATGGACATCTCCTAAATACATGATAAAAGGGGTTTTTATGAGGCCTAGAGGATGCCATTGCATGAGGAAATTATGGGCAACCCTTGTATTAACACATATGCATACACACATATAAATACATACATGCATAGTACATACACGCACATATGCATACTCATACTCATACATATGCAAAAATATAGGCGTGGGGAACTTCTACGTGGGATTTTATACATGTGTGTCAAAAAGATACTTTATTTGAGAGGCTTCAAAACCATAGCCTAAGGGAAATATCAAAAAGGGGCTTAGGAGAGTGTTCATATGGACATCTCCTAAATACATGATAAAAGGGGTTTTTAT